>JAODLI010074692.1:0-34293 GCA_027575585.1 Percopsis omiscomaycus | reverse complement strand
CAACAAACAAAATCCCATGGTTCCCGTGATTATAACTATGAAGCATCTCTGACTTACGTCTTAGATATTCGTCCATGGACTTTGTATATTTCTTCCAGGACTTGCGGTCCGAGGCATTAAAGGCAATGTCGTGACCCTCTAGATGTGGGGCCATCGTCATACCTGCCAACAGAGACCCACAGACAGTCAACTGTGCCAAGACTCCCGTACAAGCAACAGCAGAGCGGACAGGCGAAAAGAACGACATGCTAAAGCATAGGGGATGTACTTACCTGGTGGCATCACTCTGTCATTATATGTTGGATGGTAGGGACTTATAGACCACATGAGGCAAAACATACAGCCACCAAACATGGCTGCCAGAAACATGTAAAGTGTAGCATAGAAAAGGAGGATGAGGCCTAAGATGAATAGAAAAACAAAACAGGAAGTTACTTTATTGTGGGAACAATATTTTGTGTTTGACAATAGATTTTCCAAATTTTCGACACTTTTTTTGTTTTACTGAAAAAATTTTTTTTTACTGAATTCCATGCATGAAAATTTGGGATTTCCATTTTTTTGTATTGTCTCTGTCCAGACTCCAGGTATTGTCCCCTTGTTCAGGATGCTAATTGATTTGTTTAGTCATACAGAAGCACTGTCTCCTCTACTGTGTGGAATTAACATTGACTTCAATAGATCTGGTACAAACCCACTGTACTGATCTGATGGGAGAAAACCATAGTATAAAACCCTGAGAACTAACATTGCAATTGTCAATTAACAGTCCATTAGCAACTAATCAAGACAAACGTGCCCTAAATTAAATGGCTTTTGCTGTGCGGGGCAATTTCACAGGAGACTGGTTGCAGCCAGCCTTGCATCCCAGAGCCACAAAGGCCTTTCTGTTTAAGCTCAGTGAGAGTTCTCCCAGCTGTCCTTTCAGTCAGGAACACAGTGAACCTCCGGTTGCCATCGTAGTGAAGGTCTTTTTGCAGCCATAGAGGCCCAGCCAGCTCCAAGGAACCCCAGTCACCCCACTCTGGTATTGTGTCCCCTCTCACACTCCTCTCATAGGACACACACAACAGACGTCACCTCGGGCTCTTTCTTTCTCGGACACATGAGCCCCATTCCTCCACTAGTGTGCGCACTGTAGTTGCGTCTCCCGAATGAGCTCCTGCGGCTGTCTCTCTTTCTTTACTATGGGGGAGCATGAATTTCAGCTTACGCCGTTAAAGCAGGTTCTGAGTTCTGTGTCAGGGCCCAGGGCACCTGGGGGGAGGTCCCCCAACAGCGTCGCATAGCAGCTCGTCTGAAATACAGAGAGGCTGCTTCATCATCATCACTGGCTCAGCGACTCGCTCAGTCACTTCTGGCAAGAACGTTTGTCGGCACCAACTGACGAATTTGGCGTCAGCCACTACAGGAAACGAAACAACAACAAAAAAATACTAGAGCATCTCTATGTGTTTAAGTGCAACTGCGGGGCCGCGAGCATGCTAAGGTCAGAGATTGGGTCACTAAGGGTTTGGGAAAGAGGCTGCGAAGAGCAGGGCAAGATTTATGAGGAATGTGATTCCTGGCCAGTGCGAGGCCCAGAACACTGCAATCCCGCTGGGGACATGTCCCCAGGCAGTCTGTTTTTGTCGGGAAACAAGCTCAGTCCATGCACCTATGTAAACACGAAGGCTGAGGACACACACACACACACAGCATAATGAGAAGAGTCAGCGGGCTCGGGAGAATTATGTATGTCCCCAGACGTGCATCTTTAAAGAACAAGGAGTCATTCATGCACCATGTTTGCAGCTGATAACAACTGACAACCTGGGTTGTCGCATTATCACATATAAGTGGTTTATTATTGATAAATTTGTCTGCATGACTTTGCCCCCCTTGTCCCCAAGAACAAATGTACAATTTACAAATAAAAATCTTTCCATCCGTCAACTCACTCCAGCTTTTTCCGGAACGCCCCATGAATTCGTTGGTCTCCGCGTTCCACAGGTACGTCTTCAAGTCGTCTATTTTCTGGTGGAGCGTTCTCTTGGGTAAAGGCTTGCGCTTCCATTTCTCAAAGTTCAGGTCCTCCTGCTCCAGAGGTTGGTGTTCGGCCAGTTCCTCCTGTTCCTCCTCCAGCTCGTGGCCGTGTTTGTGGATCGCTTTGAAGGACTAGGAACAAATGAAAGGGAAATAAAGATGGTCTGGATAATGTTGCTACTCAACCTATTTCTATTTTTCATCTTATTTCAATTTTAAAAAGTGACATAAATTCCCACACAAGTGGCCGTGGAAATCCATGGAGTGTGTTTATGTATCACTCAACATAAATAGATAAATAGATATTGCACCAATCTTCCGGTCTCCTGTTTCATCAAATTATAAACCCGCTGGTAACCTTTCTGGCCCTCTTTGGGAGATCTGATCTCTGAGCGGACCCTCCTGCTTGGAGAAGCAGCTGCAAACAGCAGAGTTAGAGGGTCACTCCGACAGCCAGCTGTTGTACACTGACTCTCAGCATCCACAAGCCAGGACAGATCCCCAAGGAACGATGGGGTGCCTCTAAATGTCACAAGAATATCTCTCCCTTTGTGAAATCTTGCCTTTTAAACGTTGTGGTACTGTTGAAGAAATCAGGTTATTTTGAATTGTGCGCTTTGTTCCAATTAACACAAAGGATGATTGAGAAAATAAAATATAATTAATTTCCGTTGCTTTGTGTCACTACATGAATGGTCTACAATCTGCTGTGTTTACACAGTGTTTACGCCTCTGCGTTTTTCATTTGTCCTAATCCGTTAGAAGTGCACTCACTGCATTTGGTGGATGGTTTTTAAGTAGCGCCTCCTCAGCTCCCCCCGCCGTAGAATTGGGCTCCATGGTTCTTCACAGAGAGAAAAGGTATTTGTTAAACCAATCACATCTACAGTTCCCATCGAATTAAAGCGACACCTCGTTATATAGTTGTCAAGTTCAATGGTGCAATTTCAATACAACTTTGATATCGTTTAACAAACACAGAAACTATCTATTGATTCCGTTTATTACCTTATAGCTTCACAAATAATAATATATATATTTTTTTAACTATTAGGCATAGGATAGACGACTTGACGTGACAAACCAGACATACCTGAATTATCTCTTCAAGGAAAACACGGATAAATATCTCGAAACCCTCTTGACCCCTGGGAAAAATAATTTAAAGTTGGTCAAAAAGTATTTAGGGATTTCATTAGAAGGTTTTACGCACACGATAGGAGCCGGGCACGGAGAACCTCCTCTCAACTAGGCGCGCATCATAGTGAATGAATGCCGAGGGGGAAACTGGGGGTGGGATGAAGTGCTTTTTTTTTTTTATCCCCAAAGAACTTTTGCCAATGGCCACGGCCGACGCACGACATTGCATTCTACACACGCTCAACAAACTCCCATTGTCTGTTGAGCTGTGCAATGAGCCAATAAGCCGTTGAGTATGAACACAATATTTATAGCTTCTCTCAACTCAAGAAAACGCTGTCAGTCATGCATCTGGATGAGTAAAATGTACTCAGGCAGACACAGACCCCTGAGTGATAACTGATTAGTATTATGTGTCCATTTCTGGACTACAATTTAACTTCCCTGTAGACTTATACCCTTTGTGAAATAACAATAACAGATTATGTTACATGCTATTAACTTAATAATGGATATGCGGCCACATATATACTGTCTACTAAGCCAGCAGCAATGTCTCCATTTGCGCGGAGTGCTTAACATAAGCACTCCCCTTGGATAGTTCAAGTAGTTCTCATCCTTGTCTGTACTCCAGTCACGTCTCCTTCTGTTACCCCATGTAAAAGCAAAAGAGGGGGGGCTTTTTTTGTAGGCTACATGAAAAGAGAAATTGCGTCATGGAAAAAATCTATTCTCTGCGATTCCTCTCTCTCTCTCTCTCTCTCTCTCTCTCTCTCTCCATCTCCCTCTCTCTGTGTATGTGTTTTAAGATTAGGAAGTGACTTTCTGAAAATGTTTGCATTTTGCAAGGTAAACATTTTTTCTGCTAATTGAACCATAATTTCGAGGATACAAGCTTGGCATACGCTGTAGGCCGATATCATTTGGTTGGCCCAGTGAAGAAAAGCATAACAATCTTTATTTTAGGGAGTTTGGATGCATAAAAATAGAACGCATTGAATGAACAAATTGCCCCCAAGCAGAAGTTTGTGTTCCTAACACAAGGTGGCACTCAAAGCCTACAGCAATTAATTAATAGAGTATGGCTATATTATACTTTAGCCCAGCTAACAAAATCGTGTCCTGTGGAGACACATATGACCTTAATGCCTTATTTATTTCCAAATAATATAATATCATACAGAAAACAACATATATTGTAATTAACGCGTATGAGTGGGATATGTAGACGTCACTGACATTTGCTTCTGATTTTTAGTTACATTTCCAGTAACAAAAGTGCATTGGGCATGCGCACATCCACCAACGACACGGGACAGAGATATGTCATAGACGCAGAGGTAAATGAGACAGACACGGCTGCAGCGGGACGTCTGTTGTCAGAGAATGCCATTGCAAGCAAATTCCCCGTCTCCGTTACCGTATAGTTGTAAACAGCTAGCCTTTCCGCTCATCAGGTATTTAGTGTTTAACCTTGAATCATAATTTTTTAGGGTCGTCCTACAACCTCCAGCATGCCGTCCGTGCGGAGCCAACAAGCCAGTGGAATAACTCTCTCCAACACCACCATGGGTACGTGTGCACAAGGTCAACGGACTGGTGCAGCAGTTTTACCAAATAGGCTGTAGGCTACTCTTTGTAGAGACAATGGGTACTTAGGTTACGATGTATTGCACTAGAAATGAGAGCTTCTTTCCGCCGTACGGGTCTAAAGCAAATTTGCACATTTGTTTCAGCACCGGTCAAAATAACGGACAACCACTCTTTTTGAGAGGACTCATAAATGATAGTCACAATATTTATTAGATCATCAAACCCATTTCTGTTCTGAAGCCAGTGCTCGTCGCTGCAGGTGTTGCATCACCAGCCCAAACTGTTGGTAGGCTAGCTCGGAAGATTGATGAACACTGATTTGGTCTGATTACAATTACTTTGATATTCTAATCTCAAACTGACTGAATGTGGTAGTTTATTGACTATGGTGGCAAAATGGCCTTTTAAGTAGGCAGACCTACTACTGCAGCAGGTTCCTTATCTAATCATAGTTTTACACTTTCTGCACGTTGTACATGAAAGCCTGTTCTTCAACATGCAGGCATGGAACACTGATGGCATATTTGACTTAATGTTGTTTGTCTTCTAACAATTTAAACGTTTTTGGGATTGTAAGAAAGATGTTATTGTTTGCTGAATTGTGTATGGTACACTAGGCAAAGGCCTACAATACATAAACAGGCTTACTGTACCTCCACTGTGTTTCATCAGTGAGGTGAACAACAAACAAGTTATATGTATCATTAACCTTTTTCGGACAGCACTATAAACCCTACTAAACGTATTACATTTAGCAAGGTTTATAGGTTGGGGTTTCTGGAGGATATCTTGTAGTTTCTATTAAGGCCAAGCTATCTCGTAGCCCCTATACATGAATACAAAACCACACACTGCACATAATAGTATGACTGGAGTGGATGCTACTATTATATTTACATATCGCGCTGCAGCAAGTAAGTAGTTGTTGTCCTCCAGGTTCTTTTAAGAGGAGGAAGAGGAAATCTATCATGGTGACGGCTATGCTGCTGATTGTATCTGTGCTTATCCTCATCTTTGGCCTGGCAGCGACCACCAGGACACAGAATATAACAGTGGGTGGCTACTACCCAGGAGTCATTGTGAGTGGCCCATCACACCTGCAATGAATAGCATTGTGCTTACACCCACATGCTGCAAATGTCTATAATGAACGAAAAGCGAGATTGTCCAGTCAGCCCTGCCCTGAGCCTGACTACCAAGGGTCTCTAAGGGGTGAATCTTCCACCCCATTCATTATTCAATGCCATCATTAGAGGCTGAGTACAGCCGGCCTACTAATTTGTTTTGTTTGTAGCCTTTTGCATTCGGCCCCAGGGAATGTGCAGAGGACTTACTGTATAAGCAAAAACTGTCAGGGACGACTCTAAAGGTACTAAGCCTCTCTGTGGAGGCTTATACAAACTGAAGAAATATAGAAATGATACAATATACTGGCATTCGGATTGGTGATAAGGATTTTCTGAAGAGATAATGTCCATGTTCTTAATATAGCCTTCCTATAAGACGTTGCTAATGTCTGAAGGGTTTGGGCCTGATTTCTTTCCGTCATGTTGAATTATCAATAACGGTGTTCTCTCATTACAGCTGGGCTTTGGCTCCTTCCTGGGTATAATTGGAGCTCATCTGATTGACAATAAGAGGCAAATGGTAAGAGAAATCATTCGATCTTGGTGCTTTGAGATCTGGCATAACGTTGAGTATCGCAGGGAACACTGCCATGAAATTGTCTTTCAGTCATAATTACCGGAAACGAGACCGCAGCCATGTTGTTAACATGACAACGCAGACCAAGCACCCGGTTCTGGGTGGCAGCTAGCCTGTTGCTTTAGATTATATATCAGAACAAGAATCCTGGCCTTCCTAGGATATGCAGCTAGAAATAGACGGGTGTAAGTGGAGGAGGACTGATGTCCAGGCAGGAATGTGCCGAAGGAACTGCAGATTAGATGAGAGGAATGGGAGGTGCCAGGCAGGGTCTCTTCTGAGATGAAGAATGACTTTGTAGCATGATATGCTCCAGTTTCCCATAACCCTGCAGAATCTCCGCATGCAGGGCAGACGCCACACAGCGCATTGATTTACCCAGGAGTCCTAGCCAACATCAGAAAAGACGATTAAGCCAAGAAAAGGAAATTTAATATTAAAGTGTGAATGTTAATTTAGGCTAATGGACCCTTTCCACAAACGTGTTGGACGTGTCACACTAAAAAGGCTCTCTTGCTGTACAATAGCTTTCAGACATGCGTTGCGACATGAATTCCTTGTTCCTGTTAGCGATTGAATGTGTCGTGTCCCCCCCCCCCCCCCCCCCCCCCCCCCCCGCCCAGCTGGGGTGGCTGCAGACAGGGTGGGGGTGATGTGTAATTGAATACATGCAGTCTTTCATCTAGAGGAACAGGGGAATAGAAGGTTGCAGCACCAGTGGAGGAGCTGGCCACCGACTGGGCACCACAGGAGCTATAAGTGACAGCCAGATCACTCTGTGATTGTTGTTGTTTTTCCTCCGTCAACCCTCTCTCCTTCTCCCCCTCCCTTTGTCGCCCAGGAGAGTTCATACTCACGGACAGGAACATGTAAACGCGCTATGCAATGTTCGCAAGTGTACAGTCAATAAAAGGCATCGCTTGCATCCGCACAGGGTACCGGCCAGGAAACAGATCAATTAAGAAAAGTGAGCAGGGTGTCTTTAGCTGTGCTGATGCATCTGACACAAAGTAATAGCAGATCATCTCCTTCTCCATCATAGGCAGATTGAAAGCTCCTTATGACTCCTTCCCTCCGTTGTGTTCTTGTAGTTGGTGGCTTCCATTGTATTCATCAGTTTCGGAGTGGTGGCTGCCTTCTGCTGTGCTATTGTAGATGGCGTTTTTGCTGCAAGGCACATTGTAAGTACCACATTGCATACATCATCTGTGTAATTATTAAATGTAATACATTTTGCACAACACATAATGCTCATAAGTAGCATTTTAATTAAAAATCCATCCATCAATGATTAATGTTTGCATGGGGCTTTTTGATGAATTAAACAAAGACTTGTGATATATGTGTTTTGTTTAGCCAAATAATCTCCACAAATCACCCTTGTATGATTTATGAACCACACTCTTATGATTATTATTATTCACATTTAAATAATATAACGGTTTAAAAATTCACAGTTGAGATAATTCACAGCAACAAAACGTGAAACTTTTCAAGGCTTACAGTACATAAATAGAAAACGCTCACAAATGCTAAATCCCTTCTGGGTTTTAGGATTACAAATTGCAACACACCCAAAACCCTTTTATAAAGAAAAGATATTGCTTTAAAGTGATACTATAATAAAAAGTCCATTATATAAAATTGCAAATAGCCACAAGCACTTTGAATGCACCCTTAAAAATTACACTCAGGAAAATTAGACATCACTGGGTGAAGATGGATCATTAGGCTTACAGTATACAGTATAAGCATTAGGCTTATGCTGTATGCTAATGGTTAACATCACATAAATATATTCCATGTTTTTTTTTTCAGCACAAATATACACAATAATGAGGTAGAGGAAGGAAAATATGCCCTGAAATAGAAAAGCACATTCTTTTTTTTCATTTGTATCATTTCAAGAATAAAAACATAGAATAAAAAATATACAGTATAGAATAGAAAATATACTGTATATTTTACATACTGTATATATTTTGTTATCCTATATTACTTAGGTTTATTTTATTTATTAGGATAGTACTTTATAACTTTATGCTATTGTCTTCTTCTCAGTTATAACTTTGCTACAGTACCAACTACACCATGATAAATTCCTTGTATGTGCAAACTTACTTGGAAAATAAATCTGATTCCGATTATATAATTTACTGTTAGATATAGTTGTTTAGCTGACGCTTATATCCAAAGAGACTTAATAATAATTTATCAATAGTAGCAGTACATCAGTCATAAATAAACACTGTTATCATTAGAAAAATACAATTACAGTGGCTTTTGCTATCAGGTTTTTGCCAAAATAAACTCCTGCCATTCTGTAAATTACCAATAGAGGTACTATGGAGGTTGTTTGGCTCTTCTTTTGTGTTATTTTCTTTGAACCACACAATTGCCAGAAGTACACTAATGATGAACCCTTAAAGGGGAATTCCAACCATTTTGACCTAGACCTCATTTTCCCATCTCTCCCAACTGTGGCGATTGTTTATGACCAAATTGTAATTAGAGCTCTGGCGATTAGAGCTCTGGCGATCTCTGCTGTCATGCCTCCATTTTATAATGGCAACCAAATGGGGCCATAGGAGAAAGTCTAGGTCTATTACAGTACCTGCTTCTACAGTGTGCTGTGATGTGCGCATGCGGCACAATGACAAAGAAAGACCTACAGTGTTAACAGTACAGAAGAACACCTTTTCGTCACAGCTGGGACAATAAGGTCCAGGTTATAATTGGCCGGAATTCCCCTTTTAACACACAAACGTAATGACAAATGATTGTGCTGCAGGACCTACGGCCTCTGTATGCTGGCCGCTGTGACTACCACGCCAGTGACACCGCATCTGAACGGGATGTGAGAATTGCATATGCTTTGAGTTTACCATATACAATGTAAAATGTGACAGTGACCTCATGGAAGCTGCATTCGGAGCTCTTGACCTCATAGCTACTGTACATGTCTGCTGGATGTGCACATAAATGCCGTAGCTGTGTGTAAATGGGGATGTGACACGGCTTTCGGTCTTCAGGTGCCCTGTCAGACATCATCGCGCATGTCCTGTAACCTGCGAGTGAAGAGCAACACCTGTTACTGCTGCGACCTCTACCACTGTGGCAAGTGAGTTTCAAGCGTGGTAGAGAGTGCGCGAACACCTGCCCTGGCGGGTTCGCCGTGTTTTCTTGTCTCAGAAAGCTTTAGTTTAGTGAAGGTGGACACGTTTATTACTGTGCTTGTTGCGTTACTATTGTTATTCAAGTTTTGGTTCTATATCTTCAGCATTTTTATGTTAATTGTGTCAGAAGACCCAAAGGAATGTTTTTTTTTAAATCTTTTTACCTATGTTTCAGAGAACATCCTCTTATGGGACTTCAGAATAAAGATGTTTTCAAAAAGTTTAGGAAATCCTCCATGATTTGGAAGTAGGTCCCTTGTCTTCTAGCCCCATGAGAGCCATTATTGATCCAGCCATGTTGTTGTCTTGAGTGAATGGTTAACTATACTTTGTGGAGTACAGCTGCTTGCCATATAACCCGTCATGGTCGTGTCTGGTTGGATTCCATCTTCTCTGCATGTTCTGGCTCTATTGTCTGTACCTCCATAGAAAACCAGTGCTCATTGTCGTCCAAACACTGGGATTGAAACCACTGACATTTGTGTAGTTATAGATCCATTTCTATCTCGAATTCAAGACCTTGCTTATGTCATTTTTTACGTCTGTCTCTGTGTCCTTCGAGGTGATTAAGGTACATCACGTACAACCTTAACACTAAGGCTAGTGAAGGCAACATCATTTGGAAGTCAGCGCCATTGCGGCGTTGACTTTAGACTTGACCATCTGCCTGTCTCTTCCACCCACTGGGCTAGCCGTGTTGAGGTGATGGGAGGCTACCACGAGTACACAGACGTGAGGAGCTGCCAAGATGTGGTGCACCTTTACCACCTGCTGTGGTCCGCTACTATCCTCAATATTGTGGCTCTCTTTCTGGGCATCATCACTGCTGCAGTGCTGGGAGGCTTCAAGGACATGGTAAGTCAAGAGCTCGGTTTATGTTATTATAATTATTAGGAAACATTGTTGGCAAATAAGACTGCATTCCTCGTTTGTGTTAAATTAGTATTTTCAAAACAAACTTTCCATTAAAAGTGTGTGTGTGTGTGTGTGTGTGTGTGTGTGTGTGTGTGTGTGTTGTAAGGATCGCCACATGACTTTTGTCTATGTTTTGTACCTTGCCAGATCCCCTCTCCAGTCACCTCAGAATCATGTGAACCAGAAGCCCTCACAGCCCCTGTCCGATCAGAGCCTTCAGCTCCCAGCACTTCCTTCAACTCCTATTACAACACTGTCCCCTGTCTGCCACCTTACACTGCCTATGACCTGCAGGTTTGGTCACACCCCATACCGCTTTGTTATCTCATGTATGAAATCAGACGTTTTTAATAACTTACGATGAAATGTTAGACAAAGAAACGCTCTTTCGTGACATATTGTGGGTTTTTTAATGTGTACTATCTGTACCATTTTAGTCCACAGATGTGACAGATTCAATCTCGCAAACTTGTGCCAAATGTGTGTGTAAACTATCACATTGGCTTGTCATATTATGTAGCGACATGTCGTGGAATAAGCTAAACATAAAAAAATTTGGAATACACACACGAACATATGAAAAGAAAGATCCCAGTTTGAGACTCCCTGTTCTAATCATCTTCTTTCCTGTTTCTAGAGTTCCAGTACATTCCCAGACTCGTCCGTTTTGTCAGATGACTTGCAGTCTGGAGCCAGCCACATGTGGCCGACTATGGTCCCGCCCCGCTACTCCCCTCCTCACTACCCTCCCGACGAGAAGCCCCCACCATACAGCCCCTAAAGACAGTGGTTCTGGGTAGAAGGCTATCCCCCACGAGACTTGGGCCTTGATTGGTGTTATTTGGCCCTCAGTAAACTGTGCATTTGCTATAACCGTGAGTAGCGCTCATCACAGGACAACGGAACAGAGTGCCGGCTACGTTTGAACATGCCATCGTGTAAACCATGACATACAGCTCTGCTCACCCCGAAAGCGAACAATTTGTCTCCTGGGAACCTTTCGCACACTAGGAGCCAAGGTGTGTATCTCTAAAGGGAAGACCTCAAGAAGCCAGGATTGTTTACACATCTGCCTTAAATACAGACTGACCAATGCCGCAGCACTCTGTAACCTTGACTTTGTCTGTGAGCTCTACATAGACAATAGTTTTCTTCCAGCTCATGTTAAAAGGGGAAGTGTGTAACATCTAGCATTATTAAAACTCCCATTTTGGGCATGGTATTTCTATATGTAGCGTAAACATGCATAATATCGGAGCAGATCTAGCGTTTTGTCTCCAATCGCCATTAAAATTCTCCGTTGAAAAATAACTACATTCAAGCAGAGCTGTACAGAATTGTGCTTGGAGTCAAAATTAGTCAGCATGTATGCGGGTGCGGTTCAGGGACACCTCTGACTCCCAGAGACCAGATATTACTCACATAAGTTTGAAAAATCTTGCTGTAGACTATTTCCAAGTATGACCAAGTGACCATGTGTTATTATAGGAAGGCACATTAACAGAGACACTAACAGTGTGATACCAATAACTCAAGAAATTAATTCAGGAGATGCTATGTGGTACACTAAGCAAAAGGTTACATGTATGAGGAGGGAAATTCTATAGAGCTAAATATTCCTTCCCATTAATCCCCCAGTTGTTGGACTTTTGGTGAATTGTCAAAATTATCAGCAGAGGATTAGAGATTTGTTATAGCAAAGCTTAACGTAAAACAAAAATTCACTTTGCAGTTAACGCAATCACTAACACCTTAATTACCAAACATTGCAGTGTTATGTGCATGTTGATTTGTGCTGTTACCTTGATCCTTTAACGTCTCAAGTTACCTACTTTTTTGTCCATTCTGAATTTGTATGAGCAGCTACTATAGGCAACTAATAATTGTACATAATGTCAGAATAGTCACTGTTAATTATCTGAGATGGGGTTAACTGAAATACAGCTATTACAGGCATAGAACTTACTCTTATGATATACAGTTGCACTTCTAAAATAACAAATCGTAGCATAATCAAGTTTGAACCACTTTCTCAGTATATCTTGAATAACTTATGTAAATGTGAAGTAAGGATAAAGTGTTCATAGAATAATCTATTCTTTTTGTGAAGGCCGTCAGCACCCACAACTATTGCACCCCTCTAGCTGCATAGTAAATATGCATACGTTGTGTATTCTTTTGAAAGTGAAATGTAAAGCTACTATAAAATGTAACGAGGAGCCTTAGTTTCACTAATGTGTTAGTAGTAAAGATTTTTGCACAGATGAGTGTGAGGATGCTTCTCTATATTTATTTTGATTTAAAGCTCCAGCACCTCAGTCAAGCCTGATACAGGATGAGCGGTGTCTTGGGTAAAAACATTCACTTTAAAAACGTTAAACAAAGGAATGTTACCATAGGCTGGTTCCTGTCCAATAACTAATGATTTACAAGCTTTAATCTTTTTTAAATCTATAATTCGAAGAGCACTTTCTCAAAGGCGTTGTCTTTTTCCTTGCCATTAAAAGCTGTTTTATGTAATATAACATGGTGTCTTTTTGTATTTTTAGATTTAGTACAGAAAACTAGGTTACATTCTAGTTTGTTGGAATCATAACTTTCATTACAGTACCTCGTTTAGGAACAACCTTCAGTTGTTTGGAATTTACAACCAAGTAAATTAACAGTAAATGAATGCTTGTTAAGTGAAATAACCTCCACCTGAACTAGTAAAATAGGGAAAATTAGTATTAATAACACCAAAGTAGGACAAACAAAACATTTATTGGGTTCATATTTTTTTTCCTAGCACTAAAGGACTAATAAATAAGTTTTAAAAGAAAGTTATTTTGTTAAAAACATAACCTGCAATATTTTAACAGAATGACATGAAGTAGTATAAGTTATGAGCACTACTCTGTTATTTGAACTGACAACTACATGACATGATGGCAACAGAATGTAAAAAAATTATTACAAAATAGTAATTTACTGCATGAGTCCACACTAAGTGCTGTCGTTACAGGAAAAAAGTTTTGGCCTTTTGGCATTGACAGTTTTTGATAAAATATGGCCAGCATTTGAACAGAAGTATACAGAAAATGGGAAATCATAATTGAATGACAATAAGTTACAGATTAGTAACAGATAACTTGTGCAACCATTCAAAATGATAACTAGCAATTAGTATTTTTCCCTGCATCAGTAGTCAGGTGTGGAACACCAAACCACCACTTTCAATAAAAAAAAAAGAATGGAATAGGTTTGATGCATAACTTAGAGGGAAGGGAACTGTTCAGCATTGAAGGAAACAATACTATAATGTTCATGCCATCCAAATTCATGAACAAACCTTTTGCCTGATTGCTGTCTCTGAATTCAAGATTGCTTCCTGGAAGAACATTTTCCCTGTTACATTATCTTCAAACCATCGAAATAACAAACTGAAAATATTCATAAACAGAGCCCTATCATAAATTAAACGAAGGCCTAAAATGGATTTATAGCTTTAAAATAGAATGTGAACAGTATATAAAAATCACACATTTTGAATTCCTGTGACATTGCCCTCCTGGCAAATTGAGTTTAGTAAGTTTTTCCCTTTGTCAAAGACCCTAAGATTTGGAACAACGAGGAAAGAAGACAGTGCTTGATGTATTTACCGATGTATATCTGATTTTGTTTCTTCACTTTTATCGAATTATTGTGAGCAAGCACATTGCAATTGTGCTATACAAATGTTTATCATTTGTTTTAAATTATACAAGTTTAAGATCATCACAAAAGCAGTGTAATATTGTATGTAAGCTCTTAAGAAAACTAAAACAAGATCATGTCAACTACATTTTTGGAAGGTAAAATTTGTATGGATTAAAGAAACATTTAAAATTTGGGAACCCAGGTAAAAGGCACCGATAATAGACCAACAGATTGGCCATGTTTCTCAGAAAGTCTCTGGTATGATAAAGTCAAATTCTGGGTTGCCTTGGGGAGAAGGGTTCACGGTGGTCCCTGGACCAGCGGGAGCGCTGGTTTGCACGTGAGAATTAGGCTCAACAAAGATGTCATCCCAGTTCAACAACTTGCTCTGAGTGGAGGAGTGGATCTCTTCGCCAGCGGGGTTTATATGCTGCACACTACCGTCTTCACCAATTACAGGGATTCCTGGTTCATCAGAGATCCATGAGTAGGGCTTCATCTGCACTGATTTACATGGGAGTAGACGATACAGGTTGTTGTCTTTATCATCCTTTTCTTTCCTCCCAGAGGGATCCTGATTGTGAGCCTGTTTGCAGTGGGTGGAGAGCAGCTGGTAGTTGAGGAACATTTCGTTGCACAGTAAACACTGGTACCGCCTTTCTCCCGTGTGGTGGATCTCATGCTTAGTTCTGTACTCAGCCAAGGGGAAGACTTTGTCACAGTAGTGACAGGGGTACTTTTTTTCCCAGGAATGAGTGTTGAAATGACGACGAAGGCTTGTCAGACACACATATGGGCGTTTGCAGACCACACACACATAGAATGTCTTGCCATCCATAATGAGCTCATAGTGGTCCTCAAATTCAGTTTTCCCTTTTTTCTTGTTTGGCCCTCCGTTTGGAGACAAGGGGGTTTTATCAAAGGGTTTTAAGGGGGTGGACATTAAAGATCGCTTCCCTTTCGTGGCTTTAGAGCCTCCCTCGCCAGGGTCTTCCTTCACTGGAACAATATCATAGGTGTTTTCCCCAATGTTGGCATACACTTTACAGCCTGAAGATATGGAATCAATTTCTGAGGCCTTATCTAGCGTTACAGTCTTTTTTGCAGCTCCAACTATATTAGGAATGTTAGGGTTGACTTCATTTATTGGGTGTTCAGATGACACGTCTAAGAGCCTTATTTTGAAATCCCCTTGTTGGGTTGCAGTTGAAACATGCTTCTGATGAACCACTGATCCATCACTGTGGTCAGTGGGCTGGGAAGTGCTGGAGGCCTCAGGGGTGAAACTACTTGCCCTAGCTGGTGTTGTGGGTGCACTGTGGGAAGATACTTCAACTGGGGAAGATGAGATATTGGAGCTAGTGTCTGGGCTGTGCTCTGGCAACGCTAGAGAAGAACTGTTTAAATGGGAAGGCTTAGCATGTTCTTTTTTCATAGGCTCTATACTTTTTTCTTGGTCTGATGTAACTGGGGTTGAATTCTGCTTCGACCCTGCTCCTTCTGAGTCAACAGAATCCAAGTCGATGACATCTGCCGAGATGGATTTTTGATTGGCTACTCTGGTCTTGGCGTCCGTTTCCGAAACAAACATCACATCATTATCCGAATCCTCACCGTTGTCGGTAGTTGTGCAAGTCTGATTGAATTCCTCTGCAGATATTGAGAAGGACTCTGTAATGATGGGCATTGCCTTTGTGGATGTATCACTTTTGTTTTCTGTCTCTTTGGACAGACCGGGTAGGCCTTTAACTTGAGAAAGTGGGACCCCCAAGTTTGCAATGAACTTCACACCTAATATCTGTCCAGCATTTATAAGTTCCTCAAGCATGTCAGAACGGACACGGACAATCTTGGAACTGTAAATATAATTCAGAATCTCTTCAAAGATTTCAGCTTTGATGAAGTTTAATTCAATTACCTGCCCAGCTACAGAGAAAAGCTGGTGAAAATAGGTACTTGAGGCAGACAAAATGGTTTTGTGAGCTCGGAATTTCTTGTCCTGTATAATTATGGTGACGTCGCAAAATATTCCATGATTCCGTTGCTCATTCATTGCCTTCAGCACAGCTGCTGAATATTGTGTGTCAGTTGCAGATATCAATTTGAGGCTCGGCATACCTGTTGTGGGGCAAATAATTTTTTTTATTCAAGATAATACAAAATATGCATAAGAAGGATGGTTAACCTTACATTAATAAAGTGTTGTTCTGCTTACTTTAGAAATCAATCCTGCAAAACAAGACAAACTGGAAATTGCACGCTCTGGAGGATGTGTAAAAATAGTGTCAACAGTGGGAGTATTGTTAGTAAAAAATAAAATAATTCACTTAACTTAATCGGGAAACCGTATCTTTATAGATGGGATTAAAATTGCTCTGAAAATTAACGGTATTTTCTACAGAATGAATAAAAAGCATGATGTTATGTGTAAATAAGGACCAACGCCATTTACTATTATGCTAGCTATAATACATATTTCAGACAGTTGATAAGAAGGAAACTATAGTAAAATAATAACCAAATGCCTAACTTACCTACCTTTGCTAGAAACAGTTAATCGTTTTGCACAAAATTATGCATGCGTCGACCCAAGGGGATTTACAGACAACAGAGCTGGTCGAACAGCAATATTTGTACCACTTCATACAAACACCTAGTGCTAACAAACAAAGCAGGGTAACCTAGCTTGGTGTATTCCATCTTCCGGATAGCACGGCCTTGTGAGTAAGCTAGCTGACAAACGCGCCACATTCATAATGGAGCCTATGTGTACAATCGTTCGTTCTGTTTAATTACGTGTGTACAGTTATATTGTTTACCTGTAACTTGTGTGTTTTCCGCCAAGACCAAGCAGAATTGCTACCAGTGGCTGTAACGTAGCCGACCAGACACAATAAAGAGGAGGCTGCACGTCTCTGTCTTTCAGACTAGCTAACTACTACCGCCACAAAATGATTGTCACATTTACATACAGGCATCAGCCACGCGAGGTCGCTGTCCCATCCTGCTCAATAAAACATTTTGTTTTTATAAATAAAAGATATTCCATTTAGGTGCTATTAGTTAACTTTTTTTTAAATTTGTAGCAGGCCCTGTTTGTAATCCAGATCAGTTAATTCTTTCATTTGTCAGTTGTAGTCATTTAATAAAAATAAACAAATAACATGCGGAACTGCTTTTGGTAGAATAGTAGAAGACGGCCCATATTGGAAGGACAGAGCTGGACTTCCTGTTTTGAACAGTTACTAGTGTATTTAACGCAACGGGATATTAGGGTAACTAAGCTGGTAGTACTTTGTTAGTCGGTTTTGCTACTTTTCAGTATATAAAACAGGTTCAGAATGCCATATTCTGATCGATCATCAGACCGAAGTTCTGACGGCAAAGGGCACAGCCCCAGGACAAGAAGAAGGAGTCGATCCCGCAGTCGCAGTCGCGGACGAGCAAGTTTGTCTCCTGATTATTTTGGTCCTCAGCTTCCAAAGCCCCGCAACAGAGAAAGGGAACGGGAAGAACGTGAACATCGACTCAAAGAGGCAAGAAATATCAAACGGATTCGTATTGGAAGCCCTCGTCGCAGCCGTTCACGCTCCCGTGAGCGACACAACCACTGGTCTGATCAACGTGACGGTAATGCCAAGTATGGAGGTTTCCGAGATGACTACTATGAGCAACAACGGGACGACGCTCAACGGCAAAGACAAGAGGCCTTTATCGCCAGGTACTTTCATTTAGTTTCTTACTTACAACGGAGTTTCATAACTTAATAAAAAAAACTCATAACTGCGGCCGACAATAACCCATTAATGAATCTCTCTCCCAGGCGTCTACAAGAGAGGGAAAGGATTGGGGAACTGGGGTCACCTGAAGTCTGGGGATATTCACCAAGAGTCAAGGAACCAGAGTAAGACCCCGAGTCAAGATGTTGCGGTGTGGTTGTTATTTGAGAGGCAACTTATGTTGTTGATATAATAATATCTGTCTAAATTCTCTGTATGTCCCAAGCTCTGATGAATTCACACCAGTTGAAGATGTGAAAAACAGCAGCTCAGATTCCAGTTCAGATGGTATGCTTAAATGTTCCCTCTGAAATTTGAAAGACAAGAGAAATGTATGCGCTTACTTCAAGCTAAGTATGCTGTCTGTTATTCACAGAAGACAAGAAAAAGAAAAAGAAGAAGAAGAAATCCAAAAAAAAGAAAAACAAAAAGCACTCTGAGGACAGCGAATCAGAATCTGATTCAGATGGCAAGTGACATATAGCATTTTCTTGAGGCTGACAAATATGTTCTTATTAGGTCTGTAAAGTGAACTCTATTTGTACTGTGTTTCAGAGGAAGAAACGAAAAAGAGGAAGAAGAAAAGGAAAAGCAAAAAGTAGGCTCTCCCAGAGTAGAAATGCATGTCATCTTCTCTCAAACGGAGAAGCGCGTCATGCTTAATGGCACATTCTCCTCACAGGTCTAAGAAGTCCAAGAAGAAGAAGGCAAAGAAGAACCGGAAGCAGTCCAGTGAGTCGAGCAGTGAGCCGTCAGAGGAGGACGAGGAAGAGGATGGCAATGAGGTCATGTGGGTGGAGAAAACATGCATGGATGAGCACCTGGTGGGCCCTGAAGCTCCACTCACCCATCTGTCCCAGGATGAAAAACCTCTGGAGTACGTATTTTTGCTAGGCACATGTATGCTTTTGAACGACAAACCTCTTTCTTACAGATAAAAATGTATGTTCTGACAATTATCTGTATTACTTGACATCATCAATCGTTTCCCATTCCTTTGAGTCAAGGTAGTTTTGACAGCTGGGTGAATTTTACAGTGTCGTGTATAAATTACCAATGCCGCGCATTTATCCTATTACAGCTTTGGCCACGCACTGCTGCCAGGTGAAGGTGCTGCTATGGCTGAGTACGTTAAGGCAGGCAAACGTATCCCAAGAAGAGGAGAAATTGGCCTGACCAGTGACGAGATTGCAAATTTTGAGAAGTCAGGCTTCGTGATGAGTGGAAGCAGGTACACAATGACTGTTAATGACTACTTCTGGACAGCTGTATTATCTGTAGCAATATTTATTACTAAAACTAAAAAATACTAAAAAGGAAATAGAAAGCTACTTTTAATTGACTTAAATATGTAATTTATGATGGACATTGTTGTATAGGTAGCACCTGTGGCATTTGATTGTACATTTGAAACACTGACGCATCATGTGTAATTTAGACATCGCCGTATGGAGGCTGTGCGTTTGAGAAAGGAAAACCAGATCTACAGTGCTGATGAAAAGAGGGCCCTTGCATCCTTCAACCAGGAGGAAAGAAGGAAGAGAGAGAGCAAAATTCTCTCTAGCTTCAGGGAAATGGTGTACAGGAAAACTAAAGGCAAAGAAGAGAAATAAGCGTTCCATTGGGCACTACTGCCTCACACGGACAGTTATTTTATTTGCGTTTTATTAGTCAAGATTCTCGAGTCAAATGTGTAAGAAATGCCCTTACAAAGTGGAACTGATCTTTAACTCTTGTATTTCAACTGTCTCTTGTAAATTTCCATTCAGTGAGAAACTGAGCAGAATTGTTAATTTTTGAAGTTATTCATGGATGAAATAAACAAAACTGCCAATGGCAAAGTATTGTTAGCCACTTATCATTTTCAGTAAGAATTATTTGGTCACCAGTAGAGTCAACATAAAAGCAACGGAATTTTGTCCATTGACTGTAAAAAGGCTTTGTTTTGAATTCACGACGGAGGCTGAATACAGTGCATTATAAAATCCAAACAAATCAAAGCTTTACACGCAATATATTTTATTGTACAACAATAAACAGTATCTGGAACATCTTAATCCTGTCTCCTCAGTGGATGTTCTCGAGCCCCTGTTGAAAACCAAACATGTGATTAGTGTCCGAAATTCGGCAAGTTTATCAAATACAAACACCGCAGCAGCCATGAATGGTTTTGAAATGCTTGATCATAGTTTACACCCAACTGCAGACAAGACAATCCAAAAAACATTTAGGAAAAAAATAAGTTGAAATGTATACTATAATAAATCAAATATAGGGTTATAGAATAAATGTAGTGAGGTATGCATATATTATTCACCTTAGATTGATGGTAAACTCCTGTTCCAGAGACCCGCTTGTCCCTCTCCATCAGATACCATTGATAGGGAACTCGAGCAATTCGCTTTTCCTAAAAATAAATAAAGGCTTTTCAAGAATTGATAGTTTATATCCGCAAGTGGGAGATAGATGCAGAGTACCTCCTTACAATTCTAGTCTACCAAAACGTAACACACATCCTCACCTTTCCCCCATTGATGAATCTGTGAATGTTTGCCGTCGCCACGCCAGGGATGATCAGACACACCGTCATGATGGCGAACCCAGGCAATATTTCATACCACATGATCCCAACGTTTATTGACCGAACGACACGTGTAATTGGGAACGAGGTGCCCAATGGCCACCTTCGAAAACGTTACTGGACACCCAAGAAAATCTAACAAAATGTCGAATGTCCTAACCAGCGAATTGACGGTCAACCAATAACTTCCGCCACAGGACGTTGTATTTTTATCATAGCGCCTCCATATGGCAACGACATAAAACTACAACCAAAAGCAAGCGGGATAGATCTTTAGCTAGCTGGCGAAGTTGCTAAAAGGTAAACAGACAACATTAGGTCTGCGTAGATATAAATTGCGCCCTTGCTACAAAATAGAATACATTAACAATGAAAGAAGACAAAGAAAACACTCGTCCTAAAGAGAAAAGAGTGGAAATACAATGTGAAGATGGAGAAAAGACAGAAAAGCCAAAGGAAAAGAAAGAGGCCATGACAAAGGTAACGTTACTGGTAGAACTTCCTAGCTAGGTTAGCCACCCACCAGTTAGCGCAACTTCCTATAGTTTGTATGTTTTAAGAGCAAATTGCTACAAGTTTATTTATCACATCATGTGTGGTAAAAATGTGAAGCGTTCTGAACTGATCAGTAATATAATAATTTAACCGTTCCCTTTAGAATTGGTGTCCAAAATATATAACATAAGGCATCTCTATAACAATAGGTCATGAATCTAATTTCAACTCCTAGATCGTGATAAGACGTTTACCACCAAGTTTAACCAAGGAGGAACTTGAAGAGCAACTACAACCACTTCCAGAAGTGGACTATCTGGAGTTCTTCTCAAATGACACCAGGTAGAGTAACGTTAGACATGCATTAGATATGTCAGTAGGTTCACTGAATCACAGACGCCACTTAACCCTTTGTTTATTTTTAGCCTTTTCCCACACCTCTTTGCAAGAGCATACATAAACTTCAAAAATCAAGAAGATATTGTCCTCTTCAGAGATCGATTTGATGGATATGTATTCATAGATAACAGAGGTATGGAGATAATTAATTCTTAGCTAAATTCAATATTGGAATTTTTCAGTTTATGTTGTGTACGATATTTTATGGTCATTGCTATATATTTTTTTAATAGGGCAGGAATATACTGCCGTTGTGGAGTTTGCACCTTTTCAAAAGATTGCTAAGAAAAAAAGCAAGAAAAAGGATGCCAAATGTGGGACAGTTGATGAAGGTAAAGAAATAGATTTCAACTTGGGGTCATTGTGGATGCTGGATGGATGTTTATATACAGTAAAACTCTTAAGTCAACAGTGCTAGGTAGCTGTGCATTTAAAATCTCATTTGGCATTTTAGACCCTGATTACAAGAAATTTTTGGAATTATATAATGGAGATGATGAAAAATTTACATCTACACCGGAGACTCTGTTGGAAGAAATTGAAGCAAAATCAAAGGAACTTGTGGGTATGTTACCATGAAGTAACTGATGTTTATCATTATTTTACCTAGTAACTACCTAGTAGTCAACAAAACTCATATGCTTTTATTCCCATTAAAGCTAGAAAAACAACTCCACTTCTTGACTTCCTGAAAAACAAACAGGTAAATGTTTGTTACACATTAATATATAATTCATTGTATTGAAATGTGCATTTTAAATGCTAAAATCCTTTATTCTGTGATGACGTTTAGAGACTCAGGGAGGAAAAGAAAGAGGAGAGAAGGAGGAGAGAATTGGAACGCAAGCGCCAGCGCGACGAGGAGCGACGCAAGTGGAGGGAGGAGGATAGAAGGAGGCGCAAAGAAGCTGAAAAGATAAAGAAAACTGAAAAACCCCTGGAAAAACAGAAGGACCAAGTAAAAGAGGAACCGAAAATTAAGGTAGATGTTTCAGAGGTCTTGGAAAAATACAACCAAAATGGTTTTGTTTTATTTTCAAGCTTTGTTTCGCCACTGTCTAGCTCCTTAGGAAACCGGACAGAGCAGAAGATGCTGACACGGAGAAACCGAAGGAGAATCGCAAAAAAAACGAAAGGCCAGTTAAAGACGATCGAGTGATGGGGGGTGGTGATCTGAAGAAACGTCAGAACACAGAACATAAAGAAGAAAGAGTACGGAAGTGAGTATGCATTCTATTTTTTCAGGTTTTTTTCTCTTCCCTTATTTTTTTTATTATTTTTAAATACTACTTGTGTATTTCTGCGTCATACACAGAGTGGATGAAGACGGGCGCAAAGAGTTCCGTGACAGGGAAGCAGATCGGGAGAGGGAGCGGCGGCAGAAAGAGAAGGAGCGCATCAGGCGGCAAGACGAGGATCGCCGAAGGAGGAGAGAACGACACGATGGAGAAAATGCCTGCAGGAAACGAGAAGAGGAGGTAAAGAAAGAAAAGGACCGTGCTTGGGAGAAGAAGAAAGGCGAGAATCCCGGAGACTCTGTGGCCACAGATAGGGCAGAACGGCCGGCCAAAGACAACAGAAAAGAGGAGAATCTCAAAAGAGATCGCCTACGCAACAAGGTAGTCATTGCTGTCCTGACGTTCCTTTGTTAAAACTTTCTTTTTATGTCTTTCAATTTTATTTTTGACTGCCCTTTTGCTTTGTGCTTTAGGATCGACCTGCCATCCAGTTATACCAGCCAGGTGCAAGAAGCCGCAACCGAGGTGGTGGAGGTGGTGGTGGAGGAGCAGCAGGAGGAGACGATCCCCAAGTTGGGGATCTAAAGACAGATAGTGAGTCTAAAAGAGCACAAGACAAGGGAGATGATTGACGCAGTTTATAACGATAGCATGCTAAATCAGATGAGAGTATGGAGACAGGCTGGCAAGGGCTTGGGAGCCTTCTGGCACCACAAAGTCATTTGCAGCGCTATTCAAGTAGAGCTGCATCCAGTGCTCCTAATCTCAGTCAGGGGCCGTGATGGGGAAAAGTGGTGGTGCCTGTTACTACCTGTGAAGGACCCTCTTTAGTTTTATTCTTTTGCCAAGAAAAACAAGTTTGGCTTGAGGGCACAGTATATAAGCCAAAGTTTCCTTGGACCACATGAACTTAAAGTGACCTTATCACAGTAGTCTTTATCGGCTTTAAAAATATGATTCACTGAAAACATTTTCACCTTGTATGTTCACTTCCTAAAGTATAGACCAATTATAAATGCAGACTTCTACACTTAACTATCCAGATACTCTGTATCCAGTAGAAGTAGCATAGCAAACCAGTACTACAGAACTCATGTTGGTGTTATCATTTCATCAGGCCTTACCATTTAAATGTTTTGGGGTATCACATGGAAAATCGTTTAGCTGTCAGGTGTAACTCAAATATATCTGCAATTATCTCCAGCTAAATCCCTTTTTGGTACATGTAAAACTGGAGTAGTATAATCCCCATTACTTGAATAATTTGTTATGTTTGTTAAACCATACAGCGACTGAGGAGAAATAGCCATTTCTGACTATACTGAACTGTGAGAGCCATGCCTCGACTTCAGCCTGCATGCAACCATCAATAAATCTGGTTATCAACTTGTGGCCTTGCTTCTTTTCAAATTAATATGACTAGTCCCTTAATTAATTAACCAAAAACAGACTAAATTGAATAAAGCATTGAAACATATCATGTGATCATCCTCTCCTGACTGGAAATAAAAATTCTTTATGAAAATGTATCTTGTTAAGATTCTATTTGTCTGTAAGTGTATGTACTGTCTATATAGTCATTGTAACAAAAAAATATAATCAAAGTTAAATAAAATATTTCACAGCATAGTATTATGTAGTATAAAGTATACACAGTAGGCTATATACAGCCATGGAAAAAATTAAGAGCCCATTTAAAAATATATAATATCTATATACAATGACATTTATATTTAATACATTTGTATATTTTTTAAATTATTTAATATATATAATTTTTTAAAATTTTGATATTTATATGATATTTACAAGAATATGCAGTGGTCCCTTAATTTGATCCATGGCTGTATATTAGGTATGCAGAAAAATGACACGATATGAGCTTCCTGCAGCAGTAAGGACAGCAAAGTCAGTACCCATCTTCTGCAAGAGACCTTACAGGGACTAATAATAGAAATCACCTGGTTAAGTGAACAAGCAGAAGAAAAACCTGGCAGGACTTTTACTCTCTGAAGTTTGACTTTTCCACCTCTGCAAGAGACCCACCTCTCCAGAATCCACCTTGGTACCTCTGCCACTGACCTCTCTATCTCGTAGCACTCCTATTAACCAGCGCTCTTCTGTCTCTATCTCTTAAAAAAATAAATATATATATATATATAAAATCTTTCCTGCTCTTTGTTAGGATCAGCTCTTAGACGGTTTAGCACTTTGCTGGTATTCAGTCGCTAGTGGATATATTGTGCTAAACAACACATGTATTAGGGCATTAGAAATGTTTTGCAATAGCTATGCAGAAATGTAAGCCCGGAGAAGATGTTGTGATAGACAGCAGTGTATTATTGTTCTTAATAGAAGTTTCCACGTGGTGTCGCTGTTTAGATTCATCAAGACATTTGGGCCAAGCTTATTGGATAAAATAACTTACATCACTACCGCTTCCCTTCCTTCTCTCTCTTCGATCACCGCCATAGTGGGGAAAGGACTGTGGACAAAATGGTAAATAATAATCTCAAACCATCCCGCTAAGCAGAGGCAGTAAATGTCCATCGAAACACAAGTGACAAAATCCGTTTTACACTAGTGCCTAAAAAGCATATATGTTGTCTAAAAGTGTACGATAGCAATGTTTTTAAGGGGTGTGTTTTAGCTAATCGGTGCCCAGTCAAACGCTATCTTTACACATGTAGTTCTCCTAGTTACCGGGTTAGCGTCAGTAGTAGTTCACTAACTAAATTGGGGAATTTGCCTAAATGTACACATCTGTTATAACTCGTATTGCAAAAAATAATTCTTATCACTCCTCTTTCCAGTCGTCCCACAAGACTTTCAGGATCAAGCGCTTTCTCGCCAAGAAGCAGAAGCAGAATCGGCCCATTCCTCAGTGGATCAGAATGAAGACTGGCAACAAGATCAGGTTTGTGCAATCAATAAACTCTTGGGTATGGTGTCCTGTCATGGCACAACAGAACTAGAGATTTACTTCTGTGACGTTTATAACGATGCTTTTTACGCTGTTCTTGTGCACAACACTTCGCCTTTGAACACTAACTTGCGTGCTTCTGCAGTTTACAATTAGGTTATTTTGACCAATGGTTGAGTGTACGGTGAAAATCAAGGCATCTACCAATAGCCAGTATCAGTCAGCTGTGGTAGGTTTTACTTGGCAATAGGTGAAGGTCGTCTGTAATTATGCTTTTTTTTTCTTTTAAATATTTATCTATCTATATATTGTAAAATGACCTGACAGCCAGACTACAGGTCAGCTACACCTGTAAGCAATGTGTAAAGCAGGGTCTGCAAATGCAGTACTTTAGTGTGGTAGAGTACTGCCATTTATCCTGCTAAGAGCATCATTCTGCTATAGAATATTCCTGCTCACAGTATTGGTGACTAGGGTGATCTGTATCAGTGACACCATTCCAGCAGGGTTAGTTCTGTATTCTGTGACACCTTAAGTCATGTGGCCCAAAAACTCTTAATATTTATATTGCATTTTACAATCCATAGTCGCCCTAAATACTTTTTGGTGATGTGCAGTGCTACGCTGTGCGCTTGTGTCCTTGTTTTGAGCTATTAAGCATCAGTTCCATCATTCTACTTGACTATTTTATTTCACATTTGTCAGTTTGGATCTGTAGGTAGTAAGGGAATGTCCTGTGAACTTGGTCTATGGGTATAAAATCAGAAATAGAATTCCTCTTTAAACGGCACTACTAATGGTCAATACGCACAATATGCAAACAGGATGCTAAACAAGGGAATTTTGGAAAGGATTTAGAATGCAGTGGAACATGTCAAATCAGAATAATTTATTTCATTAAAATTAATTGGACTTTAAAGTTGGTACAGTGCAATAGCAGACTTAGACGAGCTGCAAGAAAACTTGCCTATCAAACAAAATTAAAATATACATATAATCTTAGTTAATGCAAAATGTTGTTTGTAAATCCATAGGTGTTAAAATAAGTATAAACATTTGTCTCCTTTTTAAAGGTAACATAGAGAATATAAAATTTGCCTAGGAAGGGGTATTTAAATTTGTGCAACGAAGGTTTGTTACCGATTCCTCTTACATGAATGTAAAAAAGAAATGGAACCAAATATCACTTCTAACATGGTTTGTCAAACTCCTGCCCAGGTACAACTCCAAGAGGAGACACTGGAGGAGGACCAAGCTTGGCCTGTAAATGACTGACTGGGCGCCCGGCATCTTCTCCTGCAAAGACCACCTGCTGTACCTCGGGAGGAAGCCGTGCTATTGGAACCACAGTCTATTTTGTACAAATACTCTGGTTATGCTTGTGTTGGTGAAAGAAATAAAAGATCTATGATCCAACCAGAATTCTCAAGTGTGTGAATTTGTTACAGGGGAAGTAGGGGGTCCAATCAAGTATTGTTATTCCAAGGTTCTTGCCATCAACCCTTACAAGTTGTATAATGTTTAATCCTAGCATAAACAAGATGTGGCCACATCAGCATACAAGCTTCCAACAGTGTAAATGCTTGTCTTTCAAATAAGATGTACAGAACAGTTTGTATAGTAAATTCAACTTTGAATCTGTTAACTGAACACCAGCAGTTATTAGTAAGGTAAACAGTTACAGCATTTTAAACTGTTTATCAAGCTAGCTTTTCTTTCAAAAAGGAGAACCACGAACGAAGAGACCCCATCTGCCAACTTCCACTTCTCTTATTCTGATCAGGAGAGTCCACTTGGTCTCTGCGCTTCTCATTCTCTTCACAAGTGGGCGAGGTTATTGCGGATGAACTATTGTTGTTGGCATTCCGTGAACACTCGCCATTGTGCTCATCATCCCAAGTGCCAAGAAGCTCCTTCATCTCAAGTGGGGCGTCTCCCTTTAGATATTGCCAGGCTCTCTTACCGTTGTAGTCCATGGCATCTGTATCCGCACCAAAGGCACCAACCAGAAGTTTTATCACCATATACTGATTATGCATAGCTGCGACGTGTAATGGGGTGAGCCCCCCACTGCCTTTCAGATTTACGTTCACAGGAATCCTCACATTTTCAGCGTGCCTTAGAAGTTTAATCATGATGTCATCCCGTCCTCGCTTTGCTAACCAGTGAAATACAGAAAACCCACTGATGAAATCCTTTCTAGTTAAAAGGGGAGGATCGTCGCTAATGAAGTCCAGTATGGTTTCATAGTTTCCATCTATTGCCGACAACATCCATGCGTGTTCCATTGGATATAAAGCACAGTCCGTTATATCTTGCTCATAACTTGAATAAGCGCCCGAAATTTGAGAAGATAGCACTTTGCTAAATCCACCGCATGACGCATTATTTAATAGCAATTCTTTTAAGTACTTTCTACGCATAGCTGGTGTGAGGGATCCTCTCTCAGGGGTTTCAGTGGAAAATCTCTGAACTGCAGCTGTGGCGGTCTCAGGTACTTCTTGCTGCCTCTGCAGCCTCGACCTGCCGTATCTCGACAAGCGCGCCGTGTCCAGATCTTTCACACTGGGTGTCTTCGTTGTCAGGAGTGGTTCGACATTCAGCGGTTTTTGTGGCAGGCATATTAACCACACAAAGCTCAGCCGAGGAAAGGCTATCCTGTGGACTTTCATCGTGTCGGTTGCACATGTTGATTTCGCTAAACAGCGCGTCCCCCTCGCCTTTACTAGACAACACCCCCGGACCTCAGTGGCGAATTATAAAGCAATGAGGCTGTCAGAGCAGTCCCGATCCCTCGATTTAAATAAAAAAAATATACATGAACGTCCTCTTAAGATATCGTAAATATAGTTTGTACCCAGTAGGTGAAACCCAACGCTTAAGCGATAGGGAGCTTTTCCAGAGTTGTTAAAACAGTTTGCGAAATAGAAGTTATTTATCCATTAAACTTGCATTACTCCGACTAGCCGTTTTCGTCTTTCCCGATACAGGAAATGAAATTAAGTTCAGTCTTGTCCCTTGCAAGCAATTGCAAATAACTGCACATGTGACCAGTAACTGGCTAACCTCAGAGGAGGAAGTAGACCTCTTTACATTTTACTGACTTACACCTACCTAATAAATCACTCATTAGTAACTTGGACTATGGCTCTGATAAAATTTTCATGAATGTCAAACCAATGAGAAATACAAAGTTTAATATAAAAATAAAAAGCCAAACAATCAAAAAATTTAGTAAAACTCCTCAGGCAGGTCTACAGTCAACTCATCAATTGTTTGAAGGAATGATTCCAGCTCTGCTGAATGACAGTCTGAAAGAAAAGGAAAGATTAGATGATTACCTGCAGCCTCCAAGATATTTAGAAAACTGGTGGTGCCGCATAATTAAAGTTACCTGAATATTCTGAAGACAGTGGCTCAATCAGTGCAATGTCATTTACAGGGGGGCAGAGAGTTTGTGGCAAACCCATCAGTCCATGAAGAGGAACATTAAATCTTACCAAGTCTTCAGGTATGCTGTATTTCTCAAACTCTGTTGGGAAATATAATATATACACGTTTATGTTCAGTTATATTTGTGGGGACTCTTGTGAGTTCTAGATGGTTTATTCTGCACAATATTTAACAATGAAATAAGGTCTGCTTTGGTGGCACCACTGAACAGAAGTTACAGTGTCAGACAGTACACAGGTAAACTCTTACCTTATCATGTTAATGCCTACATACAGATATGAAATTACACTGCAGAGGTAGACCTAGTGGAGCCCTGAGGTTACAGCGGAAATAGTCTCCTTAATCCTCAAACAGTGCAAGCATATATGGATTGCATTCATGAACTCAAGACAAGCAACAGTGGGCCTAAGCCAAGTCAAACAGCATAGCTGTAAATAGTGACAGATCATGCATGTTATAATGTAACACATTGGGAGTTGCAGTTACCCAAGGGGTCATAAGGAATTATCTTTTCAATCTCAGGGTATTCCTCTTTGAGTTGGGGAACACATCTCATTGGAGTTTCCTGTGAAAAGATCATTTTAAGTCACATGTTGTACATGGTTAAATCACATTGATTGCCTTCATCTCCCTCCTTGCATGCCCTAATCTTACCTGGGTCTTATAGAGTTTTTTCTCTTGTCCTTTTACGGTAGGCGTCGACATGATCTTGTTGACTGTACCCAAAGCCTTGCGACCAGATTGTAAGGGGGTGTGGAACTTTTTGGCAGTTGGGGTTTTCAACATGTTCTCTGAAAGAGAAACGTGTATTGTATAGACAGTAGACACAATAGTCATGCACAATTAGCATGCACTTCCAAACCATAATGACCACCTTACCTGGAGCAGACTGAAGCCGCTGCCGCATTTTCAAGAGAGGTGGGTGGAGACTTGCATTCTCTCTTTCCGGAAAGATTATGTTGGCCATTTCACTTGAAGTATACAGGTGCAGTCTAGGTTTGCTGTAGATGTTCAAATTTCAGTTAGCTTATGGTAATATTAAGTCCTGTTGTACCCAGAGCAAAGGAGGTTATGTTACTTTCTTGGCCACTCTTGCTGGCTAAGTTAACGTTACCACCAACCCCAAGTCCTAAGCAGGCTAACGTTAACTGTTAGTTCTACGTAGATGGTAACGTAGCCCAGTGACGTCTTTTCTTTTGCTAACTTACAGTTACTGGTACTCACACATAATGAAGTTTAAGTAACAGTAAACTTAAAAGTAGTTAAAGTGAAAATCAGACAAACAATTTGGCAAAGAACAACACTTACCAGTACCAAACTACAGCTAACGTTACTTGTTTATGTCGCTAACTGGTTAGATATCTAAAATGCTACTACCGAAATCACTTATTATTATTATAATAAGCCGAACTAATGCAGGGCTAGATGACATTCTTGCAATTTTGTATGGCTCAACGACTTACTTGTTGGTTGCTTTCAAACCACGCTTGTTTTGTTTTGGACTCAACCCACTGACTGCTAGTAGTAGCCGCGGCTCATTTTTAAAACAGCATGATGCTATCCCATGATGCTCTTGGCCCAGTGTGAATGGGCGTTCCCCAAAACTTTCTCTTCGTGGACATGGGGGTCATTTATTGCACATATTACAAACTCATGCTTTATGTCAATTCAGTAATTTCTTTAGTGCTCTATGTATTTGGTCATGGACTTATTCGTTGACCTATTGAACAATTTGAACATGTCAAATATTTAATAAAAAACGCAGCCACTCTTCAAAATATATTTGAAATGTCCCAATACTAACCGCTGTGTGTGGGGATCACTACTGAAATACATAGGTAGTGAAAGAATAGCATATTCACACATGTGTGCCCTAAATAAAAAAAATACAACAACTCGGGAGAGGTCCATTGAGGCAACTGATAGGGGCGTCTTATTAGTTTCTGCTACTTCGAATAATCATTTTCTCGCTATATCATAGTATGCAATAATATAAACGACTATTATAATATTGAATTTTTAGGATCTTTAATAGAATATTTCCAAGTTAAATTAGTGTAGCACAACTGTATACAGGGTTACATTAAGCAGAGAATGGTACATTCTCGATAGGCGATCTTTCAGTATCCCTAACGTTAGCAGCTTCCTGCCTGTGCTTGTGAAAGGTTTTAGTCCCAGCTAGAACCATGGCGTCCACTGAGATAGCCAGGCAAGCGGTGAGTAACATTTGTGCAATTAGGGATGCATTTTACCCCTATAATTACACTTTATTGTTTATTAGTTAGCCTAGGCATTTGCAAATAATATTTTTTTGTGTTGCGCTAGAGAATGAAATTCGACATCCGCTCGTAATCATATATTCTGTTTGATTTCATTGCAGACAATAAAACCTGAAACGGATCTATCCTTATAATAAATATGTTGCGCTTATGACACAGTCCTTGTGCTTATATAAATACGGAGAAAATGTCGATTTCAGAAAGATAGGCCAAGGGTAACCTAACATTAAAAACCGCTGGTAGCATTTACTGTCGCCTGCACGCTTTATTTTTCCTACGTGACATGCACTATCCCTGACTGAGTATGTCACCAATTGAAACACAATGTACTAAACAATATAGAAATAATGTGTGAATATATGCAATGTTCCACGCGCTTCAGGCCATTCATTCTCGTAGCTTGTGTATAGCAGCATAGCTACCGTGTTTAATTCCGTAATGCTCTTTTATGCCCGTCATCCCTTTAGTTTGATTCGGGCGTTGTCAAATATTGTACATGTTAATAAAATATTCTTACTGATGAAGATCGGTTAGGCCCACGTTAGACATACGCTACTATTTGCATTGCATTTATAGGTTTCCCTGTATTTATTTATAAACGGGGGAAAAAAAACAAGACACTAAAACCAGAAATGTTAGAATAGCACGGTTATATCATCTGAAATACTTTTTTGGCTGAATGAACGAAAACCGCAGTATAGTTGGCTGCTTGTATCGTAAAAAGTAGGAATGGATCCCGGAATGTTGCACATGGTGTTGAGGAGTAGGCTGTTGGTCCAGCCAAATTACTCTCTTCAGCTGTTCAAACCCAGTTATTTACGCTAGTCACATATGTTTATTACAATCATCAACATGTGTGACGTAAGATATACTTTGAGTCTTTAAAACTGCACATTAATTCACACATTGCTTAAACCCATAGACTACGTTTTGTTGCAAAGTTGTTATATTCAGCCACATAATGGTGGGGTTGCTGAGGTTTAGTGTGTTTAGAAAATAGTCTTTGCTATGTAATTTAGGCCTATATTCAATGTTTTTCTTCACCTCATAGTGTAGCCATAGCCCTAGATAGAATACACAGAAGGATTTTAACATTTATACTCCACTTCAACAGTGTGTTATAGAATATACTTTATCTCTCTGGCTCATTTCCCGCGATGCGCTTCATCTGAATCGTGTGATATGAACAGTGCTACCTCCACCATACGTACATACTGTGGTTTCAAACTGTCATGATGGTAACAGGAAGTAAAGAAAATGCCACCTGAAAGTGCATTTAAGAGTTACATGCAGTATAATATATTACATGATAACATTCCATCCTGCGTAAAAAAATAAGAAATACTTTTACATAGGAACCCATAAGCGATTATATAACACTTTGTTTTATTGTTCAATTCAATCCTTATTTTAACTACAGGGAGAGGGTGCGCGTGCTGTCCCTCTGGCTGGTCATGTTGGCTTTGACAGCATGCCTGACCAACTGGTCAACAAGTCTGTCAACCATGGCTTCTGTTTCAACATCCTCTGCGTTGGTGAGTTGTAACCGTGAGACAGTTTCTTCTCTTTCCTTCAGGCTAAACAAGGCTTCGGGCCTATTTACTTTACACAGTATATCTGGCTTTTTCCACTCGCATATCTAAACGGTTGAGCGTTTTTATGATGAGAAAAATGCTTCTTGTGGATTTCTATGCTGTAGCTGTCATCCTGAAATCTGAAATTCGGTCACTGTGGCACGTAGACCTATTGAATCTAAATACAAGATCGGCGGTCAGTCTACAGGTGACGTAAGCTGCATCTTCATCCTCTCATTCTACATAGGGTAGTACTATGTAGAATGAGAGGATGAATATGCATCATGATGCCTATACTGTATGGGCCTACTACTTTAAAACATTGTTCACCGCATTTCCTGAAATTGCAGATGCTCTGTTTTTCAAGAGGCTTTGTGCTACATTGAGCTTATAGTATATGACCGTTATATTCTATCCTCATAAACCAGTCAATTATTATATATCGTCCATTTAAGACTAGATTTTACTGAAGGAATGTATCAGCATATTTTGTTGCTTTGTGAGTGTATGACATAAGATACCCTCGATAGTTGCTCTTGAACTGCTCTAGAAGTGAAGATTAAAGTCTTCTACACAGCGTGTACTCGGAACAGGAAATGAAATACACATCCGCAAAACTCTTATTGTGTGCTCGCAGTGAAAATGTATACATTTGTAACACATTGAGTAGGTCTACAGAGTAGCATTAATAGGCCAAGTGTAGCTTGCGCTAAGATGAACAAAAATAGGTCTTCTCACAGGGAGAGCAGGCTAAGTGAGTCATTCGACAGCTTCCATAAGTACATGGGTGTTATAATACTGTATATCGCTGCACCCGCAAGTCTGTCCTGCTGCCATATCTGTTATTGTGGGGCTGTGAAATTAGCCTAAATAGCATAGAATCATCTTCCTGCTTTCCACAGCAGCTTCAATATGTCACATGTCCACCTCTTCTGTTTTTTATTAGGCGCACATTTTTACTCTAATATCAAGTTCCGTTCAGTTGGTTGTCTCTGCTAAAGACTCCACAATTACTTGAACTGGATGGTTAAGCTGCCGATTAAATCCACTTTATAAGCAATCTTAAAATACAAGTTAATGGGGGGGTGATGTGGAGCATGAAACAAAATATACACTACATACAATACAATATACATACACTCACCTAAAGGATTATTAGGAACACCTGTTCAATTTCTCATTAATGCAAATGAATGTCAGAATGGGAAAGAAAGGTGATTTAACCAATTTTGAGCGTGGCATGGTTGTTGGTGCCAGACGGGCCGTCTGAGTATTTCACAATCTGCTCAGTTACTGGGATTTTCACGCACAACCATTTCTAGGGTTTACAAAGAATGGTGT
>JAODLI010074691.1:0-12946 GCA_027575585.1 Percopsis omiscomaycus | reverse complement strand
TGACAACATAGTTGTGGATCTTATATTGCATTTCTGTCACTAGAGCCTCTTAAATATTACACACTGGTCCTTTAACATTGCATGTCCTGCAATGTGACTATTGTCCATATGCACATCGCGATGGCGATTTTGAAGCCATATATCGTGCAACCCTACTTCAGAAGTTAAGATTTGCATTGAATGGTTCTGTTAAGCCCTTTCATAAGACATGGTACCCCCTTTTAAACCATATTACTAACTATGTCACCTGAAACATTTTTTTTCTTAAAATTAAAATTCAATTTGGAGTGTATATTCGGTCTTGTATGTTAGGGAATAGCTCTTTGGTCTTTTCATAGGTTATTTAAAATTTTAGAAAATATACAATTACGCTGGCATTATCATTTATTATCAATCAGTTTATTACTTATTGTTTGTGGGTTTGTCATTCCTCCTTGACGGACAGACTTGATAGCAAGTGTCACTATTCTTACAAAGCTGGACCACACAAAATTACCTCCCAATCTAAAGATCTAGGCGATTGTCTCCCAACCGAAAAGTCCTGAGTTTTACTGATCTTTGCTAGCCAACTGGAATAGTAAACCGGAAATCTGCACATGCACATGTCAAAATTGACATTCAAAACTGAATCAGTGACTTGTTTTAGTAAATTACTAGACAACAACAGAGTTCTACGGCTTCCAAGGTAAGAGATATATTGGCTGTTGTCTAGATAGGCAATGTGGATTAGTGGGAAAAAGACACTGTAGCATTTGCTCTTTTTGTAGGCTATGCTGACAATAAGAAAAACATAAAACTGCCAGCCTTATCCTTGTCATGAGTTTGTGGAAATAAGGATTCTATATCATATCTTTTTCGAATATGCTGTATCTTAAAAGGGACCTATTATGAACTCACTTTTTTAGTGCTTTCAGTGCTACATTTGGGTATTTGAGTGTCTACTAACCCATAAAAGTTGAAATAAGACATTTCACTCAGTTTCTTCTTGGCAGCCTATGTTTGTATACATCTGTTTCAGCAAGCCGTTCAGATTTTTAGCGCCGTGAATTTGTAGAATTACTCTGTTGTCAGCTACACACAGTATCATACTATACCATTAACACTATTAGTTTGTTAATTGAATGTCTGTAAAAAATGTGAGAGTAAAAAGAGAGAATGGGTATAGGAGTAAGCATTTTGTGCTAGTAGAAAATGTTTTTCACTTTCATATGTAGCCCCTTTTACACATCATAAAAAGACGGGATTATTGCATCTTTACTCTGCCTCACTGTTCTGTGTAAGGTACTGTCAACAGAGTGCAAGGCAGGGGCAAAACCACTCTGGCGTTTGACCAATCGGAACAGAGTGGCCGACCTTACCGATCAAAGCCCACTGGGCTCATAGGGAGGCGGGGGCGACTAAAAGATACATGTGCTCTAATAATTTAATGACATTACATTTAGGCAGTGTCTGTGTGTTTTCTAATTCCCCTGTGAATTCCAGACCAGATGCAGGGCACTGTGACCCTCAGGAACATTAGCACCGGGACGTCAGGTCTCTACCAGTGCACCTCCAGCAACGCCATAGGCAAGAGCACCTGTCTGCTCAACCTGCAGGTCGTGGCACGTAAGTACACCAAACGCCTCAAATGCGCACGCGCATGCTCACGCACGCACACACGTGTTCATATTAAATCCAATTATTTAATTTAGTGAATAAGCTGTCCGTCAACACACACACACACTCACACACAATATTCCGACACCCCATCACCCTATTAATAGTGTTCCGGCAGAAAAATACATAAAATCCTTTGCTCAAAGACAATCATTTTTATAATCACTGTGACAGTCTCGTAGGGCTTTACCAGCCTACATTTCACACTGAAAATAAACAACATTGACCTCAGCCCTCAATAAAGGGAAGAAAATATCCCCAAATTAGGTTCCTTAATCCAGGATTGTCGTAATAGTTGAATGCACATTTAATTACATTAGAATTACTGATAAGAAAAATGTATTAAAATCCAAAAGACATCATGGGTTATATCTGGATTCATTCTAGGGACACATTAACACAGTTTGTCTAATCGTCCTATAGTTTTCTTATTGGCATATATTGTTTTTAATGCAACAAATAACTGTTAACACCCCATAGAGATGAGTTGCTTATGAATCATACATGACAATGTTACTGTCACATACAGACGGGCTGACAGATGGCTGTGGTGAGGGATAAAGAGTTTATAGTTCAACACTCCCACACTGTTAGACTGTCAGACCATCCCAGCCATGACACATGTCTGATGTGAGGAAAGATAAACAAAAACACAAATAAAGAACAAGATTGACATATCGCAGTACTTTTCTCATTTGACTGACAGAAAGATAGACAGACAGACAGACAGAATGGGAGGCTGACAGTTAGGATGAGGTTAACATGTGTTTATATTCTCTCCTCTACTGACGTTTATGTCAGACAGTTTTCGCTGTTCTGGTTCCAGCAGTAATTTTCGAAGTTTTAGGTTATGTAAATCATGAAGAAAAAAAACACTTGCATGCATTCACATGGCCACCCCCTACTTTTGACGGGCTGAAAATGCATTGCAACGTCGTTTACTTCTTTTTTGGTTTAACAAAGGGTTAAAATAAACAAATTCTTTTAAATTTGTTTCGATTTAATTTTCAAAAGGGGGTTAGCTATCATCAGTCTGTTATCATTTCTCTTCTGGGGATGACACACGAATACCCCTAAACGCAAGTCCACCTTCGGTGTTCTACCATCTGCTTAAGGTTGGAAAATGTATATCTGTATATTTTCTGCCGTCTAACTAAATGAAAAATACTTTAATTTAATTTAGTTTGATTAAATAGCGACCAAAATCTTACAACCGAGCTGAAGCTACTATCTCTAAATGGTTTGAAGGTGGATCAAGAGTTTTCCCAGTTAGCCGTTTATATGGTAGGCTACGATTGTCCGTCAAAGTTGTGGGTTAGTCCGGGATTAATCTCTATAAACAGATATCTGTATATAGCAAATGGGTTCCGAGATTGGTCTGGGATATACACACGATTACAATTGGCATTTGAGAGTCAATTTACAATGAACAAGGTGTTAAAATTCTGTTTATGTTCTGGACGATGAGTAGCCAACATGTATTTTAGCATTATGCTGAAAGTAAGAAAGTTTGTTAGGAAAGCAACTAAAAATTTAGTGAGTTTTCTCAAATTGTTCTCCCGGGGGAACATACCACCAGACCCCCCTACACATATGTCACTCAAGTCAAGTCAAAATGTCTTCCCGCACCTCTGTGCATTCATATGGTTGACCCGCAGTTCTATCCATGGCATGGCCAGCAAGATGCTTAACCCAGCAAGATGCTTAACCCCTTCCTGCTTCATAATACATGTAATTATACTCGCTTTGGACAAATATTGCCCACTAAATGACTAAAGGGTAATACAATACTGTACGCATACCGGTAATATTTGACACTAAAACTTTACGTAAAAAGGAAATATCAAATCTGTCACTTCAGAAAAAAGTTCATAATTGACAATTAAAAGTATTTTAAGCCCAGGGGTCAAAGGAATGCTGTTGAAAATGTTACCACTGCATTTACCTGTGTGTTGTACAGTTGTCACACTTTTAAGTATTGAAAAAGACGCATGTCAGCTGACAGCTGAAAGCTTGTTGCAACAGGCCCTTACAATGTGAGCTGTCTCACACACGCCCTCTTTCACTACTCTGTTTTGTGCTTCTTCATAATTACTCTCTTTTCAAGTGCATCATCCTCTTTCGATGCCCCTATCTTTATCCTGCTATCTGTCCCCCGCTGTCTCTATTTCTGCTTGCCTTTCTCACATGCCATTCTGTCTTATTTGCATTCTGCCTTGAGTTCACACAAAATGTTTTATTCATAACATCATATCAGTAGCCTTTAATGTGGTCTGAGGTCCTGGAGCGCTGTAGTAATGGACTGCAGTCAGCTTTACGAGTGCTATTGTTAATAGGTTATTGCCAGGGCTGTTCATTTAACTAGTTGCCTATATGATAATATTATCACGTGTAATTTCCACTGACAAAAACTGTAATGTGCTGCTAATCCAAAATGAGATTTAAGCAGTACAATTACCTCCCGGCAAATAATTATTATTTTCAATTTGGTAGCAGGATCTGTTTCTTTGTTCCTATTTATTACAGTATGTTCATACTTTATTACTATCAGCACTGTCATATCATGCCCAACACCGGAAAGATTTGTGAAACCAGACAACTAATTAAACTAACCAAAACAACGCACTAACCAAAACAACAAGTCAGCATGACATTTAAAACGATGCAGATGGCGGGCCTCATTTTAAGTCCATTAAACAGGGCTGGTCAAAACAGAATTTCCCAACCGAGATTATTAAAGTGTTTCCTAAAATAAAACGGGCTGCAGTGGAATAGGCTAACTGATTTTAAACCTGGATCATCCAGTTATAGATTACAATACTCCCCTGGTGTATTCATTTAAGGCAAACATAAACCATTCAAGTAGAATCCCCCTCCAGGCTCAAGCGCATGAGCCCTATCTACAGCCAAGTAGGTTTCATATTAACTACTGTCCCAGTGAATAATTGGGTTCACTTGACACGGCTTGCTCCTCCCTATCTGTCCCCCAGCCCAGCCCCAGAGCGTAGGTCTGATAGCAGGGACGATTGCCACCGGCGTCTTGGCCATCATCATCTGTTCCCTGCTGGTGGCGGTCACACTCTTCTACTGGAGGAACAAGCACAAGTACGATGAAGAGGAAATCCCCAATGAGATCAGGTTGGTCTTCAGATACCGATCTCTCTGTTTCCTTTCACGAACCACAACGCTACTGCAATCCTACATTATACATTGTACAGTATAGAGAGCATCTATTTGTCATTTGGTTTGGTGCCATTTCTTGGAATTAAGCAATAGTTTCTTGTGTGTGTGTGTGTGTGTGTTCAAAGTCGACCCTAAACCTATAGTTATTATGCATTTGAAATGGTAACAGATTGTGTGTGTGGGTGTTTTAATGTTATAGATTACTATATACACAATGATGAACTAAAACATACCCAGCTCAGTAAATTGGATTTAAAGTGTTAAGCTTTTGAGTTACATTTATCTCCTAGCATTCACATAACATTATTTTCGTCCATCACAGTATAATTTGTCTTTTCAAACAGTCTGTGGGGCCCTGTGACTTGTTAGAATGCCTGCAATTCTTCATCAAAATTACTTCATTAATCAATTTAAAGATAAGTCATTGTTCAAATATTTCCGGCCTCGGTTGGTATGGGATAACATCTGCTTCATTTTGGGCTTGATTGCATTCATGCATTTACAATTTCCTGCCCTGGGACTCCTTCTCTCCTCCACTTAAACTGCAAATCACAATGTCAATTCTTGCTCAAATATAAATAGTCTATCTATTTGGGCCAACATTACTTCACATCATTTCAGTAAATGATGTTTAAGTGAATTGGAAAGCTGCATCTCCCAAATGGCAGTTGGAAATCAATGATGTTTTGTAATGACATGCAGTAGTGGTTATTGCTGATTGAAACTATATGTATCGTGCTGCAAGGTTATCTCTGGGCAGTAACAAACAGACACAATTTAGTAGATACCCACAGAGGATTGCAATACATATGCCTTAATGTTCCCCCCGGCTCCTTCCACTATTAATCAGAAGATGGTTGCAACATTTTTAAAGATGTTCTAATTTTCTAGCTTCCTACTATCTCTTTCTTTATTAAGTATGTTTTCAGAACTATCAACTCCAGTATTATTAATTCAGCAGAGAAGGATGAAGGTTTAAATTCACTACATTTACCCATTACCATTTATGTACCAGGCGGACTGTTAAGCTAATTTAATACAACTATCACTGTTAGTTGGTGTTTTTTTATTTTTTCGATGTCCTAATTTGATTGCTTGTTATTGTTTACCATCCAGAAATTATGTCACACTTTGGACCACATCTGACTTTTCACAGAGGAATTCTGGCTACATTTCATTACATTACAAGCCCTTTTGGGTGCCTTCCGACAACACAATTGACCACAACTAGAAAAGCTTGAATTTTACGATAAGGGACCTTTAGCTGGCTGACTCAGTGAACTCTTCCCCCAACAGAGAAGATGACCTTCCTCCCAAGCGGTCATCGTCAGTGAAGGCATTCCAGGCGGACGCCTCATCCTCAGAGAACGACACCCTGACATCCACCAACACCTACAACAGCCGCTACTGGCACAACCCTAAACCCAACTACGACACCAACTCCTACACGCGCTACAACGGAGACACGCGCCAGACCTTTTCCACGGCCGCGCACGCTCACGCTCACGCTCACAGTCACGCACACGCACATGGACACGTACACACCCAGAACACTGCGCACGGCCACACCACAGCGGTAGCGGCGCCCGGCTCGGCCCCCCTGGCTCGCCACGCGCAGCCCACAGCATCGGTGCCGTCCTCCTTTGCCAACGGCAGCCATACCCTCCCGCCACCCAAGACCCTGGTGGTCACCACGAACTCCGCCCCCTCCCCGTCGGCCATGCCGCGTAGCAACGGCTCGGTGGGCCACAAGCCGGTTCCACCATCGTCACACGGGCAGCACACGCACTCGTATGCGGTTAGCCAGGCCACGCTGGAGCGAATGGGAGCTGTCCCTGTCATGGTGCCTGCCCAGAGCAGAGCTGGCTCACTGGTTTGAAATGGGAGCTCACAGAACCCTGACAGTTGGGACTTCTCACAAGGTGAACTGCTGTCCTGCGGGGATCAATGGGAACCTCTTTTGTGAGGCTGTGTGGGCAAAATTAGCCCACTTCCCTTTACTTCCCTTTCTGTATGCTGTCTCTTCTCTCCACCTTTTTATGTCACAGTAAACTGGATTCTAGCTTAATGAGTTAATCTAATGCCAACTCCGTCAGTGCAGGACCCTTTTTTCTGGACAAGTTGGCTTTTCCTGGTGGGTGTGATCTCATGTTTGGCTATTTCTCTTAATAAAGGAAGCTGGAAAGAAGTGTTCCTAAGAACCCGGGGTGTTTTTGGACATTTGGACATAAGATGTCTTCACCTCAGTGTGTTCATAATGCATGTTCTGATGAGAGAAAGCTTGGATTCCTGCAGGAACACAATTCAATATGCATGTGTACCTTGTTCAAGAAGAACAGTTCAGTTCACAACTTGTCATGTTTTCTTCCCCTATGTTTTCATTATGGCAGTGATGAAGATGATGACTAGTGGTGGTGATACAAATGTGAATGTTTACATGTTTTTGAATGAAGGATGTCATTTGATGTTAAAATGGCCTTAGAAGCTTATTGTAAGAAACTGGGTGGCTCAAATATTTACATTTAGTTTTGAACTTTCTGGAGCAACTCTAATATCAGAACTGCTGTCTAATGAACAATAGCAGTCTTAGTTATGCAATGCTTAACAGTAGTGCCAATTTAAGCTCTCTGCATACATGCAGGACATATTGATGAGAACCGGATACACTACAAACGCTGGCCGTTCAGAAAACATCATGTTGACTATGATTTAAATATTAAACTTAGAATTTAAACTTGAAATCGCAGACGGACATTGTTTGTATACATTGATTTGTATCTATTGCTGTTAAATCAGCCTAATTGGGTTCATCCTGCATCAGTGCTGCTTTGAAAAGACACAGACATGGGGATTTGTTATTCCATTAATGCTTTTGAAATAGAATATATATTTGCCAAGGGTTTTTCCCTTGGCAAAAATGACTACTGTTTTGTATTGTACATATTATAACTACTGGTAGGCTAGGTCGTGAATCAAAGAAACAAACATAAACATCTGACAAATGCGTTTCTTACAACTAGTGTCTTAATTTGAAAAAAAGTATTTTTGTTACAGGTGACACAATTGGATTTCAGACTATTTGGGGGTTTTATGAAAGAATGTTTTTACTCTGTTATCAATAAGACAACGATTAATTGCTATTTTAATATCCATTACCGAGGCAAAATATACTAAATCGTTAAAATTGCCATATTTTTCTATTATTGCAGTGTAAACCGAAACTATATTTCTTTTGAAATATATAAAAACATTTAGGTATAAACACAACCTCACCAAACTGGTTATTACAAAATAGTATTATTATAATGTTTGCAATCCTGATCTCTTAGTGTGCTTGTCCTCAATGCACAGCATTAATTATTATCTTCCAGCTATAATGCAATATTTGAAAAGCAGTGCTTTGTGTGTTATATATCAGTGCAGTATTTTGTTTGAAAGTTTTGACTACTACTGACTTAATTAATAGCTGTGTGCTAGTTCTTTCAAATTAATCAACACTGATGTATCACTGTATCAGAACAATGTATCAGAACAATACTAATATTCCTTTAAGGTTGACTACAACGTTGATTTTGTTACAATTGTCTTTGACAGGTACATTCACCCAATTATATTAAAAATAGATTGCTAGATGGGTCTGTAATTAGTTGAAAGTATTGTGGTAATGGAAAGAAGCAATATTAAAAGCAATCATAACATTCTATAAACCCAATGAATATTCAGATAGTAGGCCTACAAGCAATAATTACCTGAAAATTAGAGTTGTGTTTTTTGGTTTTGGTTTTTTCAAATTACTGATGATGTCAACCAGATTAGATGTGTTGTATTTCCAAAGATGTAGGTATATAGTCTTAGCAGACCTGTATCAGATATGTATGCGGATTTACTGATTATTTGTTTGTGGTTTGTAGATCAGACCAGGCCAGAGCAATCGAAAATGGATTTACAACTATGAGTGGTTCATAAATGTTTTAACCCATGACCCCCCAAAATAAGTGGTTTATTGTTTGTTTTTATTAGCATAACATAATAGCACAAAACTATACAGGATAACCATAACCAAAGGGAAAATGTATGCACCTTTAATTTGCTACCCCTCGTCTGTTCACCTTAGTGAACACAGTTAGTAAACTATGTTATGACTTTGCTGGGCTGTGAACATGATACGTTAAATATCACGGGTTCATAGTATTGTTATGTAACATCATTATGGCAAATAATCTTGTCCCTGTTGAGTTCATCCAGAGGATTTGTTCATCTTGTTCTTTCTTATTATGGCTTCAAGGCTGCATCCATTTATACAATGTCATGTGTATAAAGAGACACACACACACACACACACACACACACACACATACCTACACAGTTCATGAAATAGAAAACTGTCAGGAAACAATCTGATAATCTAAACATATAGTTTCCTATACAAGATACCTTAATATATTCCCAGGCCATACGTTTCGTGGGACAGTATGTGAGATGTGTACATAGATAGATGATATTTTACGTGATATATTGCCAATAGTAAAACCAATGTGTAAATATGTAACATATATACAGTATCTTGTTATTACTGTTGGATTAATATGAAAAGATAACACTGGAAGCTGTAGTAAATAAATAATGTTAATACATTCTAATTAGTGTCCCTCAAATGTCTTTATTTTTCTGTGCACGTGACATGACCCTTTTTCAAGAGACTGAAATAATTTTCAGTCTCAATTCACTTACCAGAAATGTCTTTAAACAAATCGAAGATAACCTGCTTTATTTCTATTTGTGTGTGTGTGCATGTGTGGTGCCTATGGGTACATCGGTGTATACTGGATACATATTTGTGTGTTTTTGTGTGTGTGTGTGTGTGTGTGTGTGTGTGTGTATTTATTGTTAGCCTGTTTTGTGAGGTTTAGGTGACAGCATAATGGCTAAATGCTGTAATCCTGAGCTGCAAAACCCTAAATTACCAACAGGGCGCAGTGTTAGCACACGGAAAATGAGAAGATGCCTTCAAGCAGAGGCAATGGCCTTAATTATAAACAGTTGTATAAATGCATAACAATATTATTATTTGTACAGCTTTGAATGCATTAATATCATTATACCAGCCTCATTTCAAAGTAAAATACACAAGGATCAAATTAAAGTCCCACATGATGGATAATAACCAGCCCATACTTCGTCATCCATAAAATCCGTAATAACCTGTTTAATTATTCAGCTGCTTTCTGTTTAAACAAGGGAAACAGGGAAATGGGTTCTTCAATATATTCACCAAGAGCTTCAAAATTAATTAACCATTTTCAACACTCATAAGTTGGATTTAGTGACCCTCTAATGCTAAATCTAAATTAGCACATTAAAGTCATATGCATTAGCAATATGTTGAATCTCATCAGTACACCAATCTGACATTTTAGCTGAAGAGCCGGCAAGAGTCAAATTTGGATGAGGAAGTGCAGCTGTGATAAAAGGAATGCCATAAGACTTATGTTCTTGGAGATGCAGTAGTGCTCATTCATTAGCACATGAAACAGAGTGGTATTGATGTAGACCTATAGTGTGTGTGCGTGTGTGTGTTTGTGTGTGTGTGCGCGTGTGCGTGCACGAACACGTGCTTTTCTGCCCAAAAGCAGAAATTGGGGTTATTGACCTTTCGAATTGAATCACATGACACAAGGATCACTTCTACACCATTCAGAGCTCCACAATGGTAATCTGGACAGGGTGGAGGAGCTGAGAAGGAGCAGGAGGAGTAGATTTTTCACATCTTTCTTTCGTTGCCGTTTCGTCACCAAGTCTCCATTTCCCTCTGTTAACATTCTGTGTTCGTTTGCCCTCCTAAGATTATGCTTGCCGTTACCTCTCCCTCTGCCTTGTGTAGCCCTGATAGATGTCTTTACAGGTGACCGTGGCAGTCTAGAGTATATATTTCAACCACCTGCCACTGCAGATCACAGCAGAAACCTTTTAACTTTATTAAACTGTCAAAACGTCAGCGTGCTTAATGCTGGTCACAGACATCGAGGGCTTAACATTCAGGCTGAGAATGAGGGTGCTCTTGAGGGCTTTTTCTGGACAAGAGAGGCTAATCTTTATTCTTTCTCTCTGTTTATTCTTTTACTTCCTTCTATAATTTCTCTCTTTGCTCTATGAAAGACTCTCCCAGGTCTCATCTTTCTTACATTATTTTTTTCTTTCTTTCTTTGGTTGGGACCTATGAAGTGCACCTCTGTAGTAAGATATTTTTTGTGTCGTAATATTTAACTGTTTAAAGTGTTGTCATGTGTAAAGGAAGGTTATGGTGACATAAGGTGTGTCTGGAGGGTGACTTCTTCACTGGAGACACACAGTGGTGTTGTGACGGAGCAGACAATTGTGCCCAAGAAAGTGTGGGTGGCTTTAGGGGGAGGGGTAGAGAATGGTAGTGCATGCCAGCATGTGTGCTAATCAAATATAGCTCACCAAACAGCATTTCATCCCAAATCCTGCGTATGCATATCTGAGGTAAAGAAATGACAGTCAGTGGTTTCACTAATGTTAAAGTTACTTGACTTTTCTTTTTCTTATAATTGGTCTCCTCCATTCGATCCTTAGTAAACAATCCGATGAAATGCATGCGTCAGAAAATAGTACAAACCCTGGCCTAAGTGAGCTCTCTGGGTTTGTGTCTGGGGATGTAAAGTTCCTAAGTCAACTTTATACGGTCTTAACTGGGTCTGAGGCGATTCTCTCCCATTAATGAATGCAATGTGCTTTCTATCTGGCCAGAGGGCTAGCCGTGGGTGATGTTTTCTGCAGATGGTGCGTGCTACAGGCACCCCCACCTGATCACCATACAAACCATCCCACTCATGAGGCCTTTACAGCTCAGGCAGGTGGTGTTGGGCTGGGGAAGACATTAGAGATCGTATGAAGCACAGATGGTAACACTGCAGCTTGGCCTGTTGAAGCTCGGGAGATCTCTTGGTCTGTTTGCTGTGGCTATTCAGCATGCCATTCTGCTGGTGAGAAAACGCTTTGCTTCTGCTGGCAGTTCCTCCTGAGGCAGTTGGCACCAGTCTTCCCTTGAGGGATTGTGTCTGAAAGTGGACAAATCCTGTCCGTCCGGATTTGTAATAACTAGCCCCCGCCAGCAGACTGTCAAGTGACCAAGCCGTGCCATGTTGTTAACTAAAACGTACACGTGGATCTCTCCGTGTGTTGGTGCACTGCATATAGGAAGTTTATCAGTCTGTTCTGCTGAAGGAAAACATTTAACAGTGAGAAGGGTAATTGAAACCGAAAAAGATTCCTTTCTTCCTACACAGTGGTCAAGTGAACAGCCGGGGACCCACATCACACTACGACCCCAGTCAGGTGCCTCTGCTTTCTGAGCTGAATGCCCAATGTTCTTTTTGAGAAAGCACTTTATACATCCATTACATGGTCAAATTGATTTCAGCTCTCTGGTGTATCTATTGAGCACCCCATAATAGTCCTGAGCTGAATGAGTGGCTGGCAGGCCGCTTCTATCCTGGCTCTGTCATTCACGAGAAGATCAGTTTCTCATTCAATATGTATATGCATAGATGTTTGTATGCATAGCATGTGTCTTCACAGTGCATGCGCATGCATGCCACTCTTTCTTATTATGTCTATCTCGCTTAGTTCCCCTCCTTCATTCCATGTTTCCTTTCTGGCTGTGATGACCTGAGGTCTGCCTTGTAGTAATAGCTGGCTATAGAAAAAGGCTGGCTATTGTTACAGTTTGATAAATCCTATATAATGCAAGCTCAAACATGAATATAAATGCAGAATGTGTCCTTGTCTAGGAACTGTCTCGAACAATTTCCTTGTACCTTGTAGATTATTGGAAAAGGAGAGGTTGAAGAAAGCAAACTGATATGGCTGTGCAATTTGAGGAGTTGCTAATTAACTGCTAGAAAATAAGGAATTACTTCAGGGTGGTCTTTCTTTTCTATATTTTGATTGATACTATATCTATTTCTACTATATATATATATATTGTCACGAGCGTGGTGCGCGAGTGAAAGTGCAGAGAGATGAATGTCCAGGGCAAAGGTTTAGTTAAAGCTTTCTCGAGCGTTTATTCCCAACGAAACAGATA
>JAODLI010074690.1:0-12947 GCA_027575585.1 Percopsis omiscomaycus | reverse complement strand
CAGGCTCTGGAGAGTGTGTGTGTGTGTGTGTGTGTGTGTGTGTGTGTGTGTGTGTGTGTGTGTGTGTGTGTGTGCGTGTGTGTGCTGTAAACACGTCTGGGACCACAGTCAGAGTGCAGATGGAATGAGCGATGAGAGACAGAAAGCAGGGGAGCAATGAAAGACAAGAGATCACAACTATCTCCTCTGACAGCCCCTGATCTGCAGGGAAAACCCTCCCCGCGTGTCTGCTCACCCCGGAGCGTCGCTAAGTGTGTGTGTGTGTGTGTGTGCAGGGTGTGCCAGACCCCCTCCCCCAGGTAAGGGTGACGCCCCCCTTCAGGTGGGGAAGTGTGGGGAGCGCACCCCGCTGGCAGTGCCGTGGGACTAGCCCCCGGGGTGGGGGTGGGGGTGGGTCCCTTAGAAATGAAGCAGCGCATGGGATGAGAGATTCACTCTCAGGGGCTCGACAGCAGCACAGCAGGGGGCCCAGGTGAGAGAGAGAGAGAGAGAGAGAGAGAAAGAAAGAGAGAGATTCTCCTCTCCTCCCCTCTCTTCTCCTCCTCTCCTATTCCTTCCTCTCTTCTCTCCCCTCCTGTGTTCTCCTCTCTCAAAGAAGCAAAACAGGCAGGGTGAGGGAACGCAATGGGGGAGGAAGTAGGTGCGTATGAAAAGGAAAGAAAAACAAGGAAGATTAATCTAATTACAGGGGCCAAATATGGCTATAATGTTAGTGAACCCTGAAACAATAAACAACACCCTGTGTGTGCGTGTGTGTGTGTGTGTGTGTGTGTGTGTGTGTGTGTGTGTGTGTGTGTTTGTGTGGGCGCGTGCGTGTGCATATGTGTGAGTGATATGAGTTATATGAGGGAGCAGAGAGGGGCAACAGGGAAAGACGAGCCCATGTTTATTTGTTCATGGCTTTTTCTCAGGCCCCTGACACTGGCATTCCAGGCCTAAACATACGCACACGCACACACATGCACACACATGCACACACACCTACATACATAGACACACTTATGTTGACAGTCTGCAGCCAGAAGCTCGTCCTGTGAGGCTAACCGTGGTTCGCAGACATACAAACCGTACGTGCAGGTATGCGAAACCCGGCACATGCAAAGCACTAAAAGCATGCGCGCAAAATCTGAACCATATAAGAATTTCCTCTGGATTGGATGGGCCATGTGAACTGCACTAGACACAGGGGTGTTTTATGTGATGCACGTACAGCTCTGAGCAGGGGAATTAAATAAGCTTTACAAAAAAAAAAAAGGAGTTAATGTCGTCTTCACGTACTAATTAATTAACACTGCTTTGAAATGTGGCATTTCCCTGTGTCTGCACTCTCTCACCCTCTCCCTCTCTCCCCCTCTCTCTCCCCCTCTCTCTCCCTGACACGTTCCTTTTTTGAATGAATAAATGTCTACAGCAGGTCCGACTCAAAAACACCTGTCTGCCGCGCACGCGCACGCGTGTGGGTGGGTGGGTGCGTGTCTGCCTGTGTGTATCAGACACGAGGACCCCCAGTCTAACCTAAACAGTCCTGAGAGGTGCTTTTTATACATCTGTGGTTTCAAAACAAACCTCTGCTTGGACTGCTATCTGTCCGCGCAGACAATGGAGCCACTTAAATCAGCAGTTCTCAAACTGTGGCTCAGGGCCCCTTGGGGATCCACAAGACGTTTTCTAATTATTATCATAAAGATTTTTCTTTCAAATCTTTCACATTTTGTTTTATTATCGCTAGTAAAATGTGCATCATATTATCAATGCTGTTTATGCTGCATATTTTTATGCTATTTTAGGGGTCATGGGTCAAACGTCTTGAGAACCCCTGACTGAAAAAGTTATTTTACCAGATAAAGTGCATACCACTGGTGTGCACCCACCCCTCGTACCCCATAAGCCGGGGGTGGCGAGCATGCCTCAGTGCACTTTAGCATGGATGAAATATGGCCATAAAAGGTAAAATAGTCCTCCTCCATTCTGCTTACTGTAAACAAGCAGGAACCAAAGGAAAAGGAGAGAGGGGCTGAGAGAGGAAGAAGAAGGTCAGAATAAAGGATCTGTTCACTTCACAGATGAAGATGCTGGTTTGTCGCATATCGATCTAGACCAGAGAAGAAATAATGATCAATTCACAAGGCCTCTCTCTGCATCTGGGAATGCGTGCCATTTGTGTATCACGTTGTGTTTGTGTATGTGTGTGTGTTAGCACGCACCGCCTTTGTTGCACCCAGCTCCTGTATTCCTTTTTAACAGATTCTACTCTTTGAAGGTAATGTTTAAGAATGAATAGATCAAAAGATAAATAAATAACATGCACACATAAAATGGTGTGGGCCTGAGGTGTTACATTTTTGGAGGAGTAATTGCTTTTAGGGTTTTTATTTTTGTGTTAGGGGGTGAGGGGGTGTTCGGGGGGGGTGGGGGTGGGGGTCGAGACTAAGGAGGCCCCATCCGAAGGCTCTCCACTCACACACGCACACACGCGCGCACGCAAACAGACAAAAACACATGGCTAGTCGAACTGGGGGCAACATAACAATGCAAAGTGGAAAAACATGAGACGGGCTGCTGAGCGTGAAAACATAGAGTGCGTAAATGAATAGAGTAAACCACGGCAAATGAACAGATGCATCAAGATAGTGGGAAAAGAATGAGAGATGAAGGGGGGGGGGGAAGGGGGACGAAACAAAGAGGCTGATTTGCGTAATCCTGTGGTGGAAATTGACTTTAAAATACAATATTCAATTTCCGCACTCCTGGAGCGAGAATGAGAGCCCGGCTTTTTGGTTAATAATAACAAGCAAAATAATGTACTTGAGACATAAAAGCAAATAGAGAAATGAGGAAAGATGATCTTCGAAAGGTGGGTACGCATTTCCACGCCATACAAACAAAGTGTGACAGCCTTCGCTAAAAAGGGCAAAATTAGTTCCACCTTGGCCTTTCTGCCTCTACAAACAGAACCACATAATCCTGTGATTTCCACTTAAGGACTGCCGGTACAATAAGAACAGGTGCATGTTGCTGAACAATGTGCATTCATACAATAGTTTTTTCAGTGAAGGACATTTGCTTTAACGGGGAACTGTACATAGTTGGATTGGCCATCGGGAGAATCGGGGAGTTTCTGGAGTGGGCGGTCAAAGTCATTATTAAGCAAAGGCACAATTCTCTATTATGAAAAAAAAAAAAATAGAGCATGTTTTTTGTTTTTTGTTGTATATTTTATTAGAGAATTAGTTAAATCGTCCATGTTCGCTCTGAGCGCGGCCTCAGTGCCATTCAACTGTTTCACTCGAGCAATCCGAAAAAGGGGGAGGTTTGGGATACCCCGCGAAAACAGTGAACTTGTCCGTCAGTTTTATAAACTGCGATTGGTCAAAACTTCCTCGTCTTCTGGGTTCGGGCAGTTCATTTTAGTGGGAGCAAGTGAGTCCAAGTGAAACAGTGCTGACCTTTTACAGTTGAGTCGAGTGCAACCGAGCCGCATGGAGGTCTATCTTCCATATTTTTATTTATTCTCCAAAGAAATGGAGAGGAAGAGAAAAGGAGAAAAGGGTGGCACGGAAAAAATAAGAGAGAAGAAACAATGTGCACCCCAAGCTAATGCTGCCAAATGTAAAAAAAATACAACACCATCTAAGCTAAGCGAGGGAGACAGTCAGCATCAGCCCGGAGATGCAGCAGCAGTACCAGAGACGTCAGGTGCAAACAGAATATGCGAAGTTTCACAACATCCAAACGCTATTACTATTAAATTTGGTATTACTGTTGTTATATCTGTACTGTACTGTACTGTATCTATACAGTACAGTATATGCACAACATGGTGTTATTTAAAATAATACATTTGCTATGTGGGAATGCGTGGGTACGGCGTAGGTACGGCGTAGGTACGGCGTAGGTACGGCGTAGGCTTGTCAAAGAATACGCCCAACATGGCAAACAAAATCTGGTTGGTAAAAGAATATGACTATCAACAACGTATTCCTCATTTGCTTCAACAGCAGAGGAGATTCACTCGAAATTCTTAAGGCCCCCGTCCAAATTTACAGAACAGACAGAACAGGTGGAAAATCTGATTGGATAAAAGCTCTAATTTATAGGAGCTGCACAAGTGGATGCAGCGCAAGTGAGGGAGAAAGAGTAGCAATGAAATGACATTATAGACTAATGGGAACGAACTTGTAAAATATACATAGAATTAATCAAAATATATATAAAATTGTAATAATAATTTACACTCGGGTGGCCAATCAGATATCACAAGTGTCCAGTGCCACCCCGGACACTCCTCTGCAATGCAACTAGAGAAAAACTTAACAGGCTTAATATTGCAAATTAGTTTAGTTGTTGTGAATTTGTATTATGGGAACTGTACTTGTTGGTGGGACGGTCTGCGTGTCTCAGAGCTGATTTATCAAGCTATGTGTGCCTGTTTCCAGGCGTTAACTGTTAGCAAAGACTAACTTAACCGATGCGGGCTATTTACAAACAGGGCGCACTTGGGTAAAATCGCAGATTGCCTGCCACATGAGCAAGAAGAGACAAGTTGCGCTTTCGTGGGAGGGGGGAAAGTGGGAGTTCCACCCAAAAAGGTGGGAGGATACACGTAAAGTGCGCCTAATTACATATTCTGTGGTATTTACAAAGACTGCCAGTAAGAGCGCGCCTCTGTTCTGCGGGGGAAATTCTAAACCAGGAAGTGCGTTTTCCTGTGTGTAAAAATGTACCTTGTAGCAAGATATCAAATAGAATGTTTTTTTTCCGAGGGTGTGGATGTTCTGCCCTGTAATATGTTCAGGTTTGTTGTTAGGCTACTTCATGCACTTCTAGGTCAATTTCATCATCACTAAATGTAAGCTTGCGCTTTCTTTTTCCCATAGGAAGATCCATGATAGATACATGCGGGCCCATTCTTTGCTCTTTTAGAGGCGCGCTAATTATGCTAGAGGGCGGAGTATGCGCTGATTGCCTAATGGGTGTCAGGTTTGATAAATTGCCTACTACGGAAAATGAGGAAGTATAGCATGCGCTATTACCGAACTCACATAAACAGATGCAGCGTAAACTGCACTAGTGTTAGTAAATCTACCTGTGAGTAATCACTCTTAGACAGAGAGCTAACAGTCCAGTCATAGAATGAGGCAGAGGCAGAAAGAAAGTCAAATATCCCTTTAATGTGTCTTCTGTCTACATACAAAAACTGTAAAAAAAGAAAAAAGAAAAAAAAAAGGAATGCTTTCTCAAAGCACATGCAAAAGTAGAAGAAAAGGAGAACAACGATTCTCTGTAAAACATGAGACAACACGCTCTGGTTTTTAACATGGAGATCTCAAGAGTCATGTGACCTAAACAACCAATGATAATGCAATACCTGTTTAAAAGGTAAACAGAAATCGTTTTCCACTGCAGGAACTTGTGGGCCTTTTTAGAGGGGGCGGCCCCAAACGACGGTTTGAACCAACCCTGTAGAAACTCTTTCGCGAAAGAAGTACCTATTCCAGGTTAGGTACTTCTGTGCGGCACTAAAAAACTGCTGGACAGGGCTTGGCGGTTATTGGTTAAACACGATGTGAGTGGAAGACAACAACAAGTACCATTATAATCATTTATCAGCTGTAATACAGCTACCATGAAGCCATTTAATTTTTAGCAACTTTAGAGCAACATTCAACTGTCAACTTGAGGTAATCCTAACGTTATCTGGAAAATCTCTGGTTTTAACAAATGTTGGTGCTGGAGAAATATATAATTATTTTGTCGTGCTCTGAATTTAGCAAAGGCAACAATGTAGGTTCGTAGTTCCAGCACCACAAAGGAAACAGGAAGGCTGAACAAGCCAAATAGGGGGCTGTTCCTGTAAAAGTTTGCCACCTGGGAAGTGCCCCGAGTTCCTGCAGTGGAAAAGCACCTTATGGTTGAAAGGGGAGAAACGTCACACAATATAATTTCTGAAAAATACAAACACAACAGGAATGAGATTCAACTTTTTAGTGTACAGTGAGTTTGGAGCATGCTTGACAAATCTATCTAGGTGTCCTGAACTGACAAATGTGCTGATCTGTCCCAACTTAGAATTAACAAAATATATCACTGATTGGAAATTACCTTTATAATGACATACTAATCTGATTTGTTTTTAGAATACTAGTATTTGTTATAATGTGGTTCTGAAATTCAACGTGTTTATTGAGCTTAAAGCATGTGAATAAAATCTCTCCCCTAATCACTTAAATGTCCAAAGACAATCTGTGGCCATTTTAACATCTGTACCTAATTTCCACATGTGGAGAATGCCAAGATGTCCCATGCAAAATAAGCCTTGTTTCATAGGCTGAGACAATGATGCAATATTTATCCATCTTAGTTCCAACTATCCACATGTACATTTCTAAGTAACGTGAATTGTTCAGGTTAGTAGAATATTATCAAAACGGTTAATGTCTGAAATATTTGTCTGAAAGGTATCTAGAAAGAAAGAAAGAACCTTCAGAGATTGGCACATGTGTATGTTCTGTAGTCTGAGTCTCATGTCTTCGACAGTGAGTCCAGTCTCGAGTCTTTGGTCAAGAGGCTGAGTAAGTATACTACAGTTAACACTTTTTGCTATTTTCTACAGAAACTCATAAATTGGCTGGTGTTAGAGGGGACTACTTCATTTGCAAGGTCAAACAAACATGTAGTCATGTAATGCAGCTCTGCTGCCAGTTAGACTGACCTCAGAATGTCTTCAGCTGTCTGATACTGTTCCATGTTAAGGACGCAGTATTTCTTTAGCATTTGCCGCATTTCAAAAAGCTAAACTGGCAACATTAACGCAATGTGTTGTGATTGTGCCTCATACTCTGCTGGACAGACGTTCAGGTGGGGCAGGGAATCATTAAAATTCTAATAGATACAATATAAGTAAGTAAGTAAATAATGAAAATGCACTTGTAATCGCCATTTCTTTAGAATTCGAGTCTGAGGTCTATTTTTTTAGCCAATATCTTCTTTTCCAGAAATGAAAAGTAGTTTCAAAATATATTGTGTATTGTTGATTATATTAATCCTCTAGATAGTAGTTTAAGTGTCCTGTTGTCTTTTAAATACATTTATAAATTCATGATGACTGCACGCAGAAGGAATGTCGCATCACATTAGCCCTTTCCAAACAAATCCTAATGAATGAATTGGCCATGAAACATACTCAGACCTGTTGCCGTGCAGAACACAGGTGTGCAACAGTTAGGCTCTCACACACACACACACACAGCTGTAATCAGTATGTTTATACAGCGTGTCCAGCAGCCCTGGGTCACACTGACAACAAGAGCTGAGAAACGCTAAGGCAATGAAGTGGCTGGTGCAGACCCCGTCATTCTTCTGCAACGCACGCACACACACACACACACACACACACACACACACGCCGGCGCATGACAGAGATGGACGGCGTGAGCGGAGATGAGGACAGCGGAGTCAAACAAAGGACTGACTGATGGAGACAGGAGGAAACAGAGAGCGAGCACAAGGAGGGGAGGAAACGAAGGAATGGAGCACAGGATGGAGGTGACAGATATTAAAAACAGCCAGATCGCACCCAGAGAGCCTTCCCTTCCTGGGTGCTCATATACAGAGATTAGTGGGGGCGGAGAGAGAGAGAGAGAGAGAGAGAGAGAGAGAGAGAGAGAGAGAGACAGAGATTGGTCATAAAGCCCAAAAAAAAAATTACATTTCAAATTATTATTATATATGGATTATTGTGGATTTAATGCTACAAAGTGGAATGGATTTCATGCTACAAATGAAAAAAGGAAGAAAAAAAACAATAGAACATAATGAAAAAGGTTTTAAATAATCCCATACTGCATGAAACATGATTATTCATGTCTATAATTTGCCATTTGGTAGGATAGCCCACTAGTTCGGGTGGTCAGCTGCCAGACGAATGGTCACACGTTGATTCTCGGCGTACCCAGCCTAAGGGTCCTTGGACTAATGCTTGTACTCACTTGGCTAAAAATGTGCTAAATGATCTGATTGTAATCAATATGTCTATGTTCCAGTTGTTGTTTTCATTATAACTGCAGCTCTCAAATATACATTTAATTTATATAATGCAGGCTATTAAATTAAGTATGCATGCTTAAATAAGTTACTTATAATGTTCTTATAACTGTATATGAGTAAAGAAAAATTACTCATTTGTAATTTAAATGTTTACTTTAACCTTTACTTAACTACATTTTCAAAATGCAATAAATGCTTTTTTTATTACAATTTTCATGACTAAGTTTGTTACTTACTACAATATAAACTTGAAAATAAATAATGTGATATATGAAATAAATATATATGAAATAAATATGATATATTTATTTGTATGCCGGCCAATGTATCAGTGTACGGACATTCAATACAATGTGTGATGCGTATGGCGTTGTTGTGCATGCACATTAAACGCATACACACCTGCACACAACCACCCATACACACACACAGACAAGAACACACACAGGTCATGGCCCTCTCCAGTACCGTGGCTGGGGGGTTGATGCAGGGTAAAATAATATCTCTCCTGAGAGAGATTGATGCGATCTGCTCAGCACTTCGTTGTTTGAGGATGATTTGAGTGAACAGTCTGTTCTCAGCAGACTTGACCGTGTGTGTGTCAGCAGCAGACCAAGAGTATTAAGGAAAGAAATTGCTCTATTATTTTAGAGTCTGCAACAAATCAGTTGGTTCAACCCCAAGCCCAGTGAATAGACCCATACACATCCACTGATAAAGGGATGACTGCTAACATAAAACTGTATATATATTAGGGGTGTAACAATTCTCCGGTTCGGTTCAGACCTCGATTTTTGAGCTGCAGTTTGGTTCATACCTTGTTTTTTTGGGGTCTGGGTGGGGGGTGAATAAGAAACAATGGGGAGGAAAAATTATTTGAATTATTAAATCACCAACAATCTGTAACACTAAAGAAAAGAACATTAAAGAACATGGTCTGTTGAATCCACTGTTTTCATATCCAGGGCCATGAAAACCCTGATTGCCTTAGTAATGGCTTGAGCACGGTCCGCGTTAGCTTGTAGCTTCATTTTAAAGACTTAGGGAAGAGATACACAAAGGCAAGCAGACGAAGCACGAGTAACGCCTAGAAGTCTTTGTAATGAAACGTGTCTGGTGTGGGTTCAGAGTCAGACGCCGAGGTAGACAGTGACTGAACAACTGACCGACTGGCAGGCGGCCAACGCGCTACGTGCTACGTGCTTAACAGCTGTATGTGACGTAGCCAGAAGCGACACATGCAAGCAGGTGAGGTAGAGGGAAGCAATGGAAGAAAAACTCATCTTGTGTTTCAGAGTTCCCCGAACTCTTTAACACAACCTTGTTGATGATGTACAGTATACTGCACCAAGCGTCTGCACTATGCTCTGCGCCCTACCTTGCGGTGAGTGAAGAGCAAGTTTCTTCACACGTGAAGGCAGCTTGAAACCCCGCTATGTTTGTAAATGAAGCTTTGATATTATTTCACATTGTTTAGTTTGAAAATACAGTGGGAAGGCAATAGACTTCGTTGCCCCTGCAAACAAACACGAGACGGTGTACATTTGTATTGCGGTCTCGCTCTCGGTTTCAGAACCGTTACAACTCTAATAGGGCTGGCAATCAATTAAAGAATGTAATCACGATTAATTGCATGGTTGCCTGTAGTGATCCAGCATGGTCTGCCGCAAGCCAGGGCTAGCGTCAACACTGGCTGCATTAGCTGCATGCTCAGCTTGTAAATGATATAAAGCCCATTGCACACCCGGGGAGTAGATCCGCTCCCATGTTAATCGATGAGAGCTTGCACACGGCACTTTCCAACCTGGAGTCTATTCCGCCTCACCTTTTTAAAGCGTATTTACCGAAATACACTGTAGAAGCAGAAATACACTACAAATAATCATCCAAAAAATATATTTTGTGCTTGGTTTTAACCCCTTGCCCCACCATTAGATCGATCCGACTGTTCTTCTAGATACACTTGCACACAGCTTTTTAAGGAACTCAGCAGGTAGGTTGCTCCAAACATCTTGGAGAGCTAACCAGAGTACTTTTGTGGATTTAGGCAGCCTCAGTTGCTTCTCTCTCTTTACGTAATCCCAGACAGACTTGATGATAAAAAAAGAAATAATAATAATGCATTACACTTAAATAGCGCTATTCAAGGTACTCAAAGCGCTTTTCATGATGCCGTGGGGGACCCATCTCCACCACAACCAATGTGAAGCATCCACCACCTGGATGATGCAATGGCAGCCAGAGGGCGCACCACACATTAGCTATTCAGTGGGGAGGTGGGCAGAGGGAGAGTTAGTCAATTCGTATTTCAAGGGACCATTTAGGAACCATTGTTGGGTAATGTTTGGCCAGGGCATCGGGGTTATCACCCCTACTATTTTCTCTTCGAGAAGTGTCCTGGGATTTTTAATGACCACAGAGAGAGAAATATGGCCGAGTCCCAGTCACTGCACTGGGGCATTGGGTGCCCCCTACTGGCCCCGCCAATACCTCTATCAGCAGCATGTCTCCCATCCAAGCACTGACCAGGCCCAGACCTGCTTGGCTTCAGTAGCTTGGCAGCAATGTGCTACAGGGAGCTATGCTGCTGACAAGATGAAGATGAGATCGGGGCTCTGTGGCGGCCATAGCATCACTTCCAGGACTTCTTGTTCTTCTTTACGCTGATGATAGTTTTCAAATGAGTTTGGCTGTATGGTAGTCATGGTCGTCATGCTGCAGAATACATTTGGAGCCAATCAGGTGCCTCCCTGGTGGTATTGCATGATGGGTAAGTATCTGCCTGTACTTCTCAGCATTGAGGAGACCATTCATTCTGACCAAATCCCCAACTCCATTTGTGGAAATGCAGCCCCAAACTTGCAAGGACCTTCCACCCTGCTTTACTGTTGCCTGCCGACATTCATTCTTGTACCACTTTCCAGCCCTTTGACAAATGATTTTCTGCACCCCAGTTCCTGTATTTTCGTACGTAGTTTGTAGTCGCTTGACCTTGTTTCCACGTCGGAGATATTCCATGAAGACCATGTGTGACCGGACTTCTCCGGACAGTAGATGGGTGTACCAGGGTCCCAATGTTGATGGCACTGCTGGACACCTTCCAATTGCAAAGGGAAGTAAGCATAATGTGTTTTTCATCTGCTGCAAGTTTCCTTGGCCGACCACAGCGTCTACTGTCACTAACGTTGCCCGTTTCTTTGTGCTTCTCCAAAAGAGCTTTGACATATAATTGTTTCATTGTTTAATCATACACCTGACTATAGAGTATGCCTACAAAATATCTGTCTTTGTGCAAGTGTGCAAGTGTACCTAGAAGAATTGATGCTAATTTGAAGGAAAAAGGGGGTCCCACTAAATATTGATTTGATATAAATTTGATTCTGTTCACTCACTTTGCATATTGTTAATTGATAACAATAAACTATTAACATGTCTATTTTTGAAAGCATTCTTTACAGCATTTTGTTATACCAGCCTAAAACGTTTGCACAGTACTGTATATATGCAGTGTATATATATATGCTGTATAGTATACTCTGGAGCTGTTCTTTCAGGCTATGAAACGTTTGCAGTTGCAGCACACTAGAATGACAGACTTAAAAAAGTAAAGTTCTGTTTATTGAAGCATTTACGTTGGGTTGTCGTTGATGGATAGCATTGAGCACTCTGGCTGATAAGCTATGGTAGGAGGGCATTATGTTCACACTGACTTGAGGGCATAGCATCATATTAAGCCTTTTAATACACTCAGGATGTACACAAGTTTTTTTTCATTCTACATCCCTATTGTTTTACTGTAAGTCAAATGTATTAGATGCACACATCATGACTTGGTCAGAAAGTTCAAAACACTGTATGTCACTGTCTTTAAAGCCCCTGTACACCCACACAGGTGTTATTTTGACTGGTTAAACCTCTTCTTGAATTGGGTCTGAAGTTGGGTTTGACTTCAGCAAATTGGCTGAGGTCAGAAGACTGCGTGCTCTCAGAAGAACCAATCAAAGAGAAGGTGTCAATCTTCCCACCCTAACAGGTGCAACACAGGCTGACATGGACCAGTGAGGGAGATGTCAATCAAGCCGGGCCTATACATGCCTAGGCAATCCTGAGAGGAGGTCAGTCAACGTAACAGAGGGCCTTTACATGTCTGCAACATGCATACAAACCTGCTTCACACCTCAGAGCACTCGTTCTTGGGGGCTATTTTTGCCGGTATGTTGTTAATGCAACAGGTAGCGGCAGAGCTAAAAGCTGTCAGCTACCTGTCCTGCATCACTCTTCCATGCAGAGCCCTGATTGGATGAGGCTAGCTGCTGTAAAAGATGCTGTCAGACACCAAGGGCCAGCTAATTGGTGAAGCTTTAGAGGGTTTCCGGGAGAGATTCCATCAAGCGCTGCGATTCTGTAATATTCCTGACACTACCTGTGATTACTGCTCTGTTTCTATCTTAGTATGATGACAAGAGGGTCATAATTTATATATTATGTATTTATATCATACAAAGCGCATTGGTACTATCATGTGTTGTTGAAGCTTATGGCTAATATTTATTCATGTGTCGTTGCTTGTAGTCTCACCCTGTGACACTGTTTTCAAAAGTGTTGAATGAATTAATTGTATTATTATATGTTATTATTCCACAACGTGCACTCTGAAACCCTGAGCGCACCCCATAGCCCAAAACTCCATTTACGTGCTTTGAACTGAAGTGACATCTGCGCTGTTAGCGGGAGCAGCCGAGCCAGAACCATTATTAAAATGCGTTGTGTCACTTTGCACCATTGTCTTTTGAAAATGCCCCCATGACAGGTCATAATGCCCAGTGAGCAGGAGCACTTCAGGTGTAGATGCTCCCTGCCCCACCTCCGCCACTGCCCCCCCCCCACCCCCCCCCACACAC
>JAODLI010074689.1:0-12948 GCA_027575585.1 Percopsis omiscomaycus | reverse complement strand
GGAGGAGCCTGTCTACTGCACCACACCCACTTATGGTGTGTGCGTGTGTGTGTGTGTGTGTGTTTGGAATCCTGACTTTGTGTTAACTTGTGTTTACAAATGCTTGGTTTGTGTTTCTGTTTGTCCTTGGCTCTTTATGCGTGAGTGTGTGTGCATGCATGTGTGTGTGTGTGTGTGTGTGTGGGTGTGGGTGTGTGTGTGTGTGTGTGTGTGTGTGTGGGTGGGTGTGGGTGTGCGCTCCTCACCCCCAGGTAAGTGCCCAGCTCTGTGACGAGCATCTCCTTCAGCTCGGCCCGGCTCAGTGTGTACTTGTCCCCCTCGTTGCCAGAGTACTTGTGGAAGGTCTGGATCATCAGCTGCATGGCGTTCTCCAGGGTGGACGCGTTCTCCGAGTTAGGCATAGACATTCTGCTGGGGGAGGAGGGGAAAGAAAAGGAGGGCAGGAGGAGGAAGAGGAGGAGGAGCAGAGAGGAGGAAGAGGAGCGGAGAAGAGGAAGAGGAGGAGAAGCGGAGAGGAGGAGGTAGAGGAGAGGAGAGAAGGAGAGGAGAGGAGGGGGAAGAAAAGGAGGACAGGAAGAAGAGAGGAGAGGAGGGGAGGAGGTAGAGGAGAGAAGGAAGAGGAGGAGGTAGAGGAGATGAGGGGAGGAGGCAGAGGAGAGGAGAGGAGGATGAGGAGGGACAATCATTTATGTCAGAGCCAGGAACTGAGACCGCTGCAAATCAAGTTTTTCACAAGTTACCTCATATCTCTCTCTCTCTTGCACACGCTACAATATCTATCAACATAGAGTAAGGAAAATTCAATTGTAACACACACACGCACACACGCGTGTGTTTACACCCCGCAAGTGTGTTTACACCCCGCAAGTGTGTTTACACCCCGCAAGTGTGTTTACACCCCGCAAGTGTGTTTACACCCTGCATGTTGTTGAGTCTGTGGGAAACCCCCCACACACACACCCAAGGGTCAGTTTGGCTCTTACACTAATAAGACCTCTTCACACACACACACACACACACACACACAATCTGATCCTGGGTCTGTGTGAGGCCCCAGAGAGAGGACCCGCTGTATAAGACAGGAGCTATTGAGCAGCGGACATGCGAGCTTTAGCCGATAAGAGTGAAACTCTAGACTAGCCAAACCACCACCAGTAGAGAGACAACTAGGACATGCTGAGGTGGGGGAATTTGAGCCCCGTTTCCACCTGAACTTCACCGGATGCCGGGGAACACCAGAGACAGTTGTACAACTTGACAGCCCACAGTTTGAAAGCTTTAAGTGGGGGAAAGTGTGGGCTGGGATAGTCTAATGGTCTGGGTGTTGGACTCCCAGCCAGAAGGTCGTGGGCTCGAACCCCAGAATTGGCCTACCTGTAAGCATCCTTGAGCAAGATACCTCTATCTGCTTTGTGTAATAGCAGCATGTAATTGTAAGTCGTTTTGGATAAAAGCGCCTGCCAATTGTAATTGAAAAAGTTTTAATTTGTTCCCCAGATCAAACTGTTTTCACTGCAACCGCTTAATCTGTGAACCGCTGTTTTTCTCTTACCTGAGAGATGGTTGGGTGAAGGCTGGACGGTCTGTTGGGGAGAGACAGAAGCTGACAGAAGACTGGTGGATGGGATGAGGAGGACAGCTTCTTAAATACATCCCTCCCTCCACCCATCCCGTTTCTCTCCTCCTCCTCCTCTCTCCCTCCTTCCACCTGTTGCCGGCATCGCCCCCATACCTGTCCTCTTTTTCCTTCTTCTCTGTTTACACGATGGACACCTGCTGCTCATTACCAAATCTGTTTACTACAAAAGCATGTTACTGTAACTACAGCAAAGCATTTAGTGAATTGCTTTAGCCCTAGATGACCACAAGCCACGCCCTTGGCCCCTACATGTTCAGATGCACAGGCACACTGTAAAATGTGCTTGAACTCTGTAAAAACACCAGGGATGGATTACAGATGAGAAATATTTCCCAGAAATCCAGTGAAAAACTGTGTTACAAAAACAATAATGCTACACCTGTGATAGTGGAATACATTGTTTTTTCTTAACCTCACGTAACACAAAGGAGAGGCCAGGATTTTTATATCTATCTATCCCCGGACATGGGGACAAGACAGGGTGCATTGATAAGCTAATGTGTGCATGTGAGCATGTTGTGTATGGAAGCAATGACCATGCATTATGGTGTGTGGCCCATACAAAGAAATGGTAAGACACGTGTGCACACACAGACACACACACGCGCACACACACACACACACACACACACATACACGTACACACTAATACAGGTACACCTACAAAACAAACTTTAGGCTTAAGCGCATGGAATGCACAAAGATAAAAACAGATCAATGTTAAATAAATGTAACAGAGATTGCATTTATACGTTTTCGTCAAGTGGTCACTAGACTATGTTACTGTAACAGGGAGGTTGCTTTTGTTTTCATTAAAACATATTTTGGTCTATATTAAGTATCTGGAGGGTGGCGTCGCTGGTCGTCAACAGATGAGTGCTTTGACGTGTTACGTGTTATCAAGTTATACACTTTAATGTGTCACCCCGGTAAAAGCCTTACCTTATTTACATTTGTTTGAAGCAGTGTAGTGCTTCAAACAAATCATCAAAACATCAAAAATGATGGTAGAATAGTGTGTGTGTCACGTGATACACGTGTGCTTGTCTAGTGTTGCAAACTGTAGCTTACGTCAGTGCACAATGGGAAGTGTATACGTTGGTGTTTGGTTTCAATAGATGCCCCTATAGTGACTGGGGACTAGTGACCATCTCAGGCCCTGCCACAACTCAATGTAGCAGCCTTGCCTGGCAGATGCCACTGCATTGGTACAGTAGGTGTGACCTGGAACCCACCACATTATTGTACAACCATCCCTTCTACTGCGGGACCCAACAAGAAACAGCGATGTTTTGAACAGGATTTAAAACTTTGACACTAATAAATAAAGGCCAATAAAGAAATGTCCTAAAATGAGGTTTTCTTTATGAAAACATTGAGGTCATGAAACGCCACAGAAATGTAAGACTACTGTATTTGTGATGCTTCCAGAGTTTAAATCTAAAATTCACAGGTGACCATATTCTTGAGCTGCTTGCCCACCTACCAGTGTTTTTAAATATATTTTTTTCAGGATGCCCTTAACTTTGGCACAGCGATGAAAGACCTGTGCCAGTGTGTTGATTGACTTCTCTACATCCAGGGAGAATGGGGAATAAGAAAGAAAGGTTATTAGGGAATGAAAAAGGGGAGGTAAAATGGAGGTGTTGTGGTGTTCTACCGGAAACTTCCAACACTATCCTGGTAATAGAAACACTGTTAGCTCATGTAAATGAACTTAAATGATATCTTTATATTGGACACGTGTGTGCTAAATTATTTATTTGCTCGAAAAATAATTAACTAAAAATGAATTAAATGTACAATATTTATAGAATACTAACACATGGGATGTCTATACCTGAAACTTGTCAAGAGGGTTAAAAAAAATACGTGAAAACAACCCAGCAAACTTTTAATGGCATTACTGACTACTCTATTATACCCTTGTGCTAACCCCTTCACCATAACACACACTGCGGAAGCATTTGTATGGGCGCATTATGTTAGGTCAGGTCAACAAAAACAGGAGGAGCAGAAAGGAATGGCCCTGTCCTGAGGAACTCAGGGAGGGGCAGGGAGGTTTCTGAGGTAAACACAATGGAAGCTCTGATCTCTGACGGTGGTCATCTGATCCTTAGGAGCCAGCGGGAGGCTAAAGGTTCAGATTACTGCATGCTATCCGTCTGCTGCTGACAGCGTCGCGCGCACGCTACCTCTGTAGCCTACACACACACAAACACGGCACTACACTACTTTGTACTACTGTCATTGTCAAGATAGCACTCGACATGTTGGCTGCACATGCATACACATAGATGTATACATATTGTATGTATGCATGTGTACACACTCACCTAGTGAATGTACTACACACACACACACACGTTTCACTTCCTCACTTCCGTTTGGGCCTGGCATGGGAGCCAACCCCAGTGTTTTGATGTGCTTTCATCGTCTGCTTTTTAATGTTGGTGGACCTTTAAGACATTTGAGTTCGGACCTTTGAAACTTCCTGTACCAAGAGTCTAATGAGCTAATGCGCTAATGGGACTGACCTCCAGCAAACGCATTACTACAAATTAATAAACAAATGCTCCAGACAAAGGTTGAAATGTCAACAGTGCTTATGGGCAAACGCTTGTATTATTTTTGTGTATTCAGCCGCAGTGTGGTAAGCTTTTCCAGTAGGCACTGGAAAGTGCCCTCCGGCACTGGTGACAGGCACCGGGGTGATGTTGTAGTAACCCTAGAACCTGGTAAATCTCCCATCTGACACAGTTCGCTGCCCAAAGCCTACACGAACATCTAGGGCCAGTACCAATAAGGATTTCTGTTGCATTAGCCTAATTAATGAGCGAGCGGCAGCAGAACACAGTGGCACCAGAGCCCAGGATTATGTTTCATATACCTCCCTATAATGCCAACACACACACACACATGCACTCGCACACCAAAACATCTGTCATCATCACGGTTTTGTTCATCAATATTTAAGGAAACGGGTTTCCTAACACCGTTTCTACATGATTAGCACCAGTGCAGCAGCAGACAGACGGATCTGTTTGTGTCTAAGTGTCTGTGCAGGCCATAAATCTAAATTACCGACTGGTCATTGTCCATTAGGGTAAGTAAGTGTATCTTGTATTGATCACCCTGTCCTCTGCGTTTGACACATCCTTATCACTCAGGATCCCCAACCAGGTCTATGGACCTGGGAAGACCAACTGCAGTGCTATAGGGCAATGGCAGGAGTACTAACCTAACACTAACTAACCTGGTAAACGTGGGACAACATTCAAGCTCCACATGAAGAGACCGCAGTCAGTCGGGGTTTGAACCTGGTTGCTGTGAGGGAACAGTCCTATGCTGTTAGCGCTGATTAGTGTCCTTTTGTGGCTGTGAAGCAGACTATGAGAGGATTATGAAATAAACCTGGAGAACTGGAGCCGGCCAGACCTGGTTTAGGGCATTGGTTCTCAAAGCCTTTTGACCCATAGCTCCAAACAGTTCATAGCTCGAACAATATTATAGAAACACATGCTAATACTAGCCAAAATAATTCATAAATGTACATGTAGGCCTAGTATCTGTTTTTAAGAAGATTTAAAACAACAAGTAATGATAAGTATATTCCTTTGTGACGTAGGTTTTAGTTTTTTGGGGGGTTAAACCTTTTAGGACTTATTTAAAGGTAGTACTTTTCCACCTCCTCCTGAAAAGGTTGGCAAGATAACATATAATCTTTCTTTCAGTGTATAATGCTGTTCCGGACAGAGATTGTCAGTCAGTGGGCTTGGCATCAGTGACTTTCTGGCTCTGCATGAGCAATGACTAATTACAAAGACCAATCAGAACTAGTCTGGACATGTTGTGTCCTAAACCGAACTAGGTGTGACAGATTCACATCCCAAAGAAGCATGTACCTGTCTTTGCTATGATAAGCGATTTCTCCCCCCATGTCATTAAATACACCTGGTTTGCCATTCGACTCGCTACCGGAGGCTTATCGTAATAATTAATAATTCAGACAAGGAAGTGAGCTGATCTGACCGCCACAACAGTGATCCCATTAGGTTATCGTGGAGGGCCTACATCACATCTCATGAATGTTGTGGGTGTATAGAAGACGACAGGGGTTTCCCCGTTTTCCCCGCACTTATATCCAAACTAATCTTTCCGATTTGTACAGTGACCTGAGGTAAGGCTGACATCGACCAAATAAATAAATAAATGCAGAGACTCTAGTTTCACCTCATGTGTAAAGAGATTGGGGCGTTAGGTTACCGGCAAGGTGAACCTAAAACCTGTGGCCATCAATCTAGGTAATAAGAACAGAGATGTCCCCAAATCATCCAACATTAATGGCCCAGCAGAGGAAGGGTGCTAAGATTACATTTTTAAGAGTTTTACAAAAGACCAATTTAGACCAGTTAGCAAAATGATCTGCAGACAACAACAAAACAACAATACAGCTACTACTACTACTATGGAAAAATAAACAATATTATGATATATAGCGAAAAATGTAATATGAAAATATTATATTGCCATGAAATTATGATTATTGTTACCAGCTAATAGGGGGTGCTATTGTCTTCAGCTGGCTGCAATCTAATGATGTCCAGGCAGCAGTTTATTTGCAGTGTACTTTTTTTTAACTTGAGCCTCAAGCTTATTAGTATCTGCACATTATATATTATATACTACTTTCACTGTGCTACCTCAATATATGTGCATTCTGGTTTGTTCTAAGCTGTATGTTCTTCAGCCAGTGTCAGCAGGAGGCAAACACTTGACCAAATAGCAAATTAACATCTGCATAGTAACAGAACATTCTCACAGACAACATATTTCCCATTCAACACCTTTATTACAGTAATGAGGAAATGATTATATTATGAGAAATGAATACTCTTCCAGAGCAAAAGCATTGTCTCATGAAGACAGAGAAGTGGAGGAAAATTACTCTTTGCCTCTAAAGTCTTGATCATCTCGGTGATTTCACTAAAACAAGATGACGTAGTAGTAGCACAGTGTTACGTCTGAAGATCCTTTATTGGCTAAATCCCCCATACTGGTTTGCCAAATGCCCAATCTGCTGCCAGAATTCCAGGAAAGTGAGTTCCCTATCTCTGTTCTCATCCAATGAGCTCATCAGTTTGTCAACAACAACAGGGTTAGTAGCATTCACAGGGACATACTAGACACGGAACACACATATAGGAATTATTTTGCATTTAATGTGTTCGTCTGCACACTGATCGCAATCTTGACAAAACACTGCTGACATATTCTCCATGTAAAGTACTTAAAGATACAATTAGGTCATTTAGCAGACGCTTTTATCCAAAGCGACATAGAATGTGTACAATATAGTACAAAATATAATATAGTTTCAGCTCAAAATGTGATTAGATTACATTGAACAAATATCAGTTTCAATTAAATGCTTACTTCATTATTTTATCATCCAATGTGAACATACAGTATACATAATGTGCTGTGTAGGTCAATCATAGCAATTTGTTGAACAATACAGACTCAAATAATGTCATACTCCTATACTATCCTAGACTGCCTTACCTTGACAAAGATAGGGAGCTGAGAGATAGCAGGTTTCTCAAACCCCTGTCTGCTGAGAGTCTCAGGGGAGGCGTCGCTCCCCAGCATACAACTTGAACTGGGACACCAATACACATGGTATCCTCCATCCCAAATGGTTGTGCTGGAAGATTCATGATAGGGTATTTAATTTATGCATTACGTACTGTTCAATCATATTTGAGCATTTCATACTGATCAATCATATTAAGCATGCTTGTGTATAGTTCAATATTCCAAGTACAGTATACTGTTTGAAACCATAACATAATATAAAATAAACCACACAGGTTAAGATAGGTTAAGGAATCTGATTTTTGCCAATTTATAATGAAACACAATTTCTTAAATATCAAACAAAATTAAGAATTTGAGAGAGCAAAAAATGTAATCTCAAAATTATTTGACTGATCTCAGTGCCCCGGACGTGTCAACCAAATATAGTTTTCTAGTGTATAAGAATTCAAAAATGTATTTATTTTCAGCAAAAATGTTATATAGTCATATCTTAAATGTTGAAGGCATATAAAAACATTTATTTTCAGCGAATCTGTTATTACACCAATAATGTCCTTGTGAAACGGTTTGTGCGTGTAGAACAGCCTAGTAGGCCTATAGGCCTAATTAAGACCGATTCCAAAACACTCTTTCACCCACGTGAAAGCACTGCCTCGGTTCTACACACCCCCATGCGAGGGACCAAAACATCCGGAAGCTGATCTGAAGGTTGGTTAGGAAAAAATACTGACACTGGGGACGCACCCCTGAAAAACCCGCCTACGCGAGAGGTTCGGTCAGAACTATAAAATAAAGTCACGCAGTGCAAACGAGAGATGCCGTAACCGCGAAGCCGACATTGATGGCAAAAGTTTCATCATTGAGAAAGAAGCACTGTTCCAAGGGAACTGTAATCAAAAAAGTTTAAATAAACAACAATAAGAGTTTGTTTGCAAGTTTTTGTTTTTAGATGATTTTTTTGTTGCTTCACTCTCAAATTCATTTTTTTTTTATATTTAAGAATTTTTGTTTGATTATATTGGCACATATATGATTCCATAAGATATAGACTTACCAACTCACTATTCACTATGAATAGATGCAGCTGAACTTTTTAAAAACCCATTTCTTGCCCTCTGTCAGACCTCAGGCACGTTTACCTTCACACGCAGTAAAATAAGGTCAAATATTATCAGTAAAATAAGATATAGAATAATAAGAATAATTTACTCCCTTGGTCCAGTAATGATTTAAGATGTATCCAAACACACCACAGATATTTTTTCATGACATGATGGCATTCCTACTGGGGGCTTAAGTGTGTGGGTTTCTGACAGGATGCAGAATGCAGCAAAAAACTGCATAAAACCAGAAACCTGATAGTCAAAGACCTAGGCTTACTATATTCCCTCATTTAATATCATTGGGAGAACTGGAAATTATCTTGTTATTCCATAGCATAAAAACCATACTGTATGTGGCTAAACATAATTTCTCACCAAACTAGTTTAGTGTGTTTTGTGGAAATAACCATTGAGAGAAAAACAAATCTAATATCAGAGTATGAGACACAAGTGTCTGGTAGTGCTCAAATTAAAGAACACAAATAAGTACAATGGAGTATAAACTTTAAGAACCACTGAACTACTTTTGAGAACCACTGCTTTAAAAAAAAACTAATGTTAAGTGCTCACAGGTACAGGAAAAGATAACAAATACTCAACAATAAACAGAATTTATTATGCTGTTTTTAATACAATTATGATCCAAATGGAAAACTCAGACAAATACAATTCCCTATGCAGCCATGAAGCACAAGTGGCTTTTTTCAAGTTAACATATAAACAGGAAATCGCCAATGTATGTTTGAAAAGTGCCATACCATACCATGTCGCCCCGATTCATATAAATAATTGTGGTATACCTACAAATACCGACATCCGGTATTACTTAAAAATACATTGTCCTTAGCGTACCAAGCTGATCTCATTACAATAAGTTAATTTCATATATTTATGTAACTTAGCATTTTCTTTATTACCAGTGAAGTGATTTAGTGCAATGTGTACAAAATATAATTTTTAATAACATTCAAAAGAAAGACAATGCATTCAACTAGACCTATTTAGTAGTCAATGTTTATTCCACCCATTTTTATTACCAGAAGATTTATGGATAAATAAATTAACACTCAGCGTTACAGAACTTCAAGCCTGGCTGCTAAAAAGAATGATTTCAACCAGTTAATGAATGTGTTGTCGTGTCCCTTCAGTAATGATGACAGGAGGTTGAGAAACACGCCGTTGGCTGCAGGGTGATCATCGTGGATCAGGAGGGACTGAGAATCTCTTAACTGCTGTACTCGCCTCCCTGCCCTCGCCAACGCAGGCTGCATCGTGCCACTAAAGCTATAGATATGTGAAAGGAGCGCCTACAGTATTATGCGTTCATGTATGTGCATGTGTGGAGGTTAAGACTACTTGTGGGTAAATAAATCTAAAAATATGATGAAAATGTGTTATTTATAGTCTTAAAGTGGCATGGTCCAAATATGACGTGTTCCCTGTGAACAATCCCAATTATATGACGTCCCAACTTTCCCTTTCCACCTTTTAATAACATTTATCTTCCATTCTGTCCCGTCATCAGCCACGTGCTCTACCGCTCTCCTTCTTCCACTCTCCCTTCTTTCTCTCCTCCTTCTCACCTCCAGCCCCCGGCATTGAAAACCTCTTGGTCATTTCCTTGTCAAAGTTGTCCATTTCCTCCTCCAGGGCGTCCTGCTCTGCCCCCTCCTTCCCAAGGCCTTCCACCATGTCTTCCAGAATGTCCCCCAGGTCGTCCGCAAACTCCTGGAAGCTCATTCGATCGTGGACAAACACGTCGTTGTCGAAGAACTGTGCGGCGAGGCTCCTGAGTTCCCGGCTAGCGGCGGGGTCTGCCCCCGCCTCCTCGGCCTTGGCCAGGTACCCACCGAGGACGGCCTCGAACTCGGCCCGGGGCACGGGGAGCAGGCCCTCGGCCCGGGCGCAGCTCTCCGCAGAGTCACAGGGGCGCGGCGGGCCGGGGTTGCGCTGCAGCCGGGTCCTCTGGTGAGGCCAGTATTCTTGTTGCTCCGCGGGGGGCAGGTCACGTGCATCCAGGGGGGGCTTCCCGTCTCCGGGGCCCCGCCACAGATGCTCTTCGTGGTTGCTGTGGTGATGGTCGTGTTTGTTGTGCACGTGCTCGTCGGCGTGTTTATGGGAATGACCCCTGTCCTTTTTCCACTCTCCGTCTTTCCTGTCTTCCTTCCAGCCGTCCCTCTTCCACTCCCCCTTCTCTCCCTTCTGCCTCCAGTCTCTCTTCTCCTTGCCGCTCTCCTTTCCGCCATCTCTCTCCTTCTTCCTTTCCTCCTTGTCTTGGTGCCAGTCTCCATGCCTCTCCCTCTTCTCCTCCTTGCCTCTCCATTCTTTACCATCGTTCCGTTTCTCCTGCTTTCCCTCCTTGCCTCTCCATTCTTTACCATCGTTCCGTTTCTCCTGCTTTCCCTCCTTGCCTCTCCATTCTTTTCCATCGTTCCGTTTCTCCTGCTTTCCCTCTTTCCAGTCCTTTCTCTCGTTCTTTTCTTTCCTATCCTTGTTCCCATCCCTGTCCTTCCATGGCTTCCCTTCGTCTCCTCTACCTGTCTTTTCCTTCTTCCACTCCCCCCTCTCTCTCTTCTCTTCGCTTTGCTTCCATCCTTTAGCCTCTTTGTCTGACTCCTTGTTCCATTTACCTCCTTCCTTGCTCTCTATTTTCTCTCCTTTCAATTCCACTTTATTTCTGGCTTTTGTTTCCTCTTTCTTCCATTCTTTCTTTTTCTTCTTCTTCTCCTCCTCCATCTTCTCTCCCTCCCACGCTTTCTTGGCAGTCGGCTCTGAGGCTGCAGCTGTGGCCTGCTTGCTGTCCTCTGGCTGGCCAGAGGGGGGCGACACAGTGGAAGTCAAGGGTGATGAGGCTGCTTCATCAACTGATTAAAAAGGGAAATGAACAACATCGAAAACAAAGTCACTAAGATGACACCGACTTAGAGAGGGAAATATAAGAGAAGAAAAGAAGAATAGGGAAAAAGGAAAACCCTCTACCCTCCTCCTAACCCTCCCTCTGCATCCCTCTCTGTCCCAGCGGTGCCCTATCATGTCATATGGAGATACAAGCATTCACCGAAAAGCATTTGTTACAATAATAGGTTCAGACAAGAAGGAAAAGATGATAAAAAAAAGCAGGATAATGACTAGAGTCTGACCTGTTTTACAGGCACCTGTGTGTCTCTGAGGTCACACTCTGAAAATAGTTATGCAAAGCTTACCCTCCTTACACATAGTGCATTTATCAAGGAACATATGGAAAAGCTTCTGTGTTGCAACGCACCGCCGCCCCAACAGCTGATGCCATTAACGAGCACATCTCCAAACGGACAGAGGGGAGTTAATTGGTGCCATCAGCTGGTGGATTAATTGGTTCGAATGAAAGCCTGTGTGGCCTTATATGGCACATGATTTAACACAGCTGTCCTACACAATCTCTCTCTCTCTCTCTCTCTCTCTTCCCCCCCCACCCTCCCCTTTACTCCTCCTTCTATCGCTTTGTACCTGTAGAGAGCTTTAGCCCAGTCACAGTGGCTTCTAGTTCCTTCTGTAGGGCCCGGACAGACTCCAGCTCTCTCTTCATCTTCTCGTTCTCTTTTAGAAGGACAGGGAGAGACGCCATCTCTTGCTTCAGCCTACCGTTTTCCTTCTCCACCTCCTCCCTGCGCAGACGCTCCACGGCTCCCTCTGTTGCCCGTCCCTTGGCCACTTTTAGCTCCTCTTGCTGTGCCTAGTTAAAAAGGAAGAGAAAATAACCCGGTGAAAATACCTCCCACCCAGCGACATGTGTCCGTGCATAACAATTGTTTTTTTTGACGTTTTATTTCATCGTTTTTGGTCCTTTACCTGTTAAGATCATAGAACTTCCTGTACTGTTATAGTGCACCTGATAGATAAACTTGACCTAAACACAACACGCACACACCTGAAGTTGGGCTTGCAGCACACCGATTTGCTGGTTTTCTTTGGCTAGCTTATTTAGAAGCTCTGTGCTGGCAACATCTACTGGCTGCTGGGATATTTCTGGATTCAGCCAGTCCTGTAAGCACAAGCACATAAATAGGGAGCCAAAGTCCCACCCCCACTTCCGATCTGGGAGTGAACCTAAAGTAAATATAACAAATTGTACTCTCACAACTGTATTTAACTCAGTGGTTAGTCCAGCAGTGGAACTGTTACGCTACTATAAGCATACAACAAACGGCACTTATTAATATAGCATGGCCAGAGTAGAAGGTTAAGATAGAAAAGAGAAGGGAAGAGACTTAAGTCTGACCTGTTTTACAGGCGTCTCTGTGTCTCTTGGGTCTCTTGCACCATAGTCACTTTCTGAAAATAATTATGCAAAGCTTACCCTCCTTATGCATGTACGTTTATCAAGGGACAAAAAGCATTAAGCTGCAATGCAGTGAAATAAAAAGAAAGAGCAAACACCAAAGTTTCCAAGCTTGTTTACAACGCAGCATAAAAAAGGCATATCTGCAACTTTTTCTAGAAAAAAAAAAAACAAAATAAAATGCACCGGTCAAAAAAAAAGAAAGAACCTATAAAGCAGTGGTTCTTAACCTGGGTTCGATCGAACCCCAGGGGTTCGGTGAGTCAGTCTTAGGGGTTCGGCGGAGG
>JAODLI010074687.1:0-12950 GCA_027575585.1 Percopsis omiscomaycus | reverse complement strand
CGCCTCGGGATCCCCCAGTCGGAGCTGGTTAATGTGGCTCGGGAAAGGGAAGTTTGGGGCCCCCTGCTGGAGCTGCTTCCCCCGCGACCCGATTCTGGATAAGCGGACGACGATGAGTGATGAGTGAGTGAGTGACTTTCTGACTATGCTGCATGGATACATTTGATGGCTACTACTGGTTTTGTGTTTTTGCAAAAGCTAACTGTTGGAAGGCTGAAAACTACATTGGCAGAGTTGCACGCCATTCATCAATACATTCGAGGCATGCAACTCATCTTAGCACCAATGTAGGTTTCAGCCGTCCCATCAGTTGGCTTCTCATTAGCAATATGCTTATTGTGATAATTCTAAGGCTTTAAAATGTATGGTATCATCCAAAAGTGATTGAATCATTATCCAAAATGTCAAGCAAATATTTTAGGTACAAAGGTAATACACAGACCTTTATTTGTGGGATTGGGCAAATTCCTATGGGAAATATGAATGCTCATTTATGCTAGGAACCAAAGTGCTAATGAGACTTCAGTGGTCAATCAAAGCACACGGCAGCTAAATAGCAATTGACTTACAATACCAATTCCTTCCGATAACAAAATATAAGCTGCAAAAAACTATCATGTGCAAACTTTGGTCCCCACCACCAGCCAAACAAACGTTGGGGATTGCCTCTTAAAAAAAAAGTCAGATGAAGTTGTGTGAGAAGGTCTCTCAGGCAGGGGTGAAGGCACTGTTAGAAAACTCGGACACTCAGTCCTCATTTCCCTGCTCACCCCCAACCCCATCTCACTTTCTTCCAATCTTTCTCTCTCTCTTCTCTCTTCATGTGTCCCTGTGTGTGCTGTACGTTAAGTAAAGGACCATTGTGTGTGTGTGTGTGTGTGTGTGTGTGTGTGTTTGTGTATGTGCATCAACGTGCGTCCCGTAGGGTCGACGGACTCATCGCCTGTCTTTTGTCTGCTTTTGATTACCCCTATGAATTATGCATCTGCGTCTATGTGTTTGAACAGTGCCAGAGACTGCAGTGTTCAGCATATATATATCAGACACTTCCTCCCACATACACAAACAAGGAGGCACATACACATGGAAATACATACTAGCAGTGATGGATACCTGTCCTTGCCTGCTCTTTACCCTCTAATCTCTCATCAACTGTTGGCGACCTGGTCCCTAGCTGTAGACCTGCTTAGGGTTACCAAGGTGAACAACCTCAGGTAACATTAGCTAAGCCGGAACATTCTTTACCACTTTATTTTTAATTGAAACGTTACTTTATATCGACATCATTAATTTTGTATATACTGTATTGAGACGTGCACACACTATGCATTGGTTTACAGACACACACGCACACACACCCCGCGCCGAACATACGGATTACAGTTATAGGGAAGAGTGGGCGTTTTGAAATATGCACCCGCTCATAGCTGCAGGGACAGCTATGTCATATCTCTCACCGGCAGGTTACTTCTGACAAGTTATCCTTTTTTTTCTCTCTTTTCTTTTCCTTTCCTTTATCCTTCTTCCCTGTCTTTTCGAGCACTTCCCTACTGTTCTCATTGTCTCTTGATTTAGTCTGCCCCAGAGAGAGAGAGAGAGAGAGAGAGAGAGAGATAGAGAGAGAGAGAGAGAGAGAGAGAGAGAGAGGGAAAACCCAAAAGAAAAGAAGATAAATGAAGAGCAGACACGGAGGGGTAAAGAATGCTGGTTAAAATGATAAAGGGAGAGTTTTCCCCCCTGTTACGGTCAGAGGGAAAAATTGACGCTGCAGAAAATGAGAGAAAAGTGGGTATCCGCTCAAGGGGGGAAAAACAGGTGCAAGATAGAGATACAGAGTTGGAAAGACATCGACATACACAAACCATTCATTCCAAACACTGGGTTTTCACACTATAGTGGACCATCCGTCTCCAACACATTGCTTACTACAAAACAGCTACTCTGAGTAAAAGAAGCATTTAAGATATAGGTTACAGTACTGCTGTGAGGCATTTTGGGGTCTTGTTGTGAAAAGCATGCGACATGCAGTCATGACATTGTGGGTGTGAATGGCTTTCTACCTTCTGAAGGCAGTATTAAGTATAGTGTCTCTTTATGACTTGAAATAATAATATAATAACCCTAATAATAATAATCAAATTGTGGAACTAGAATACAGATGCAGAAAAGAATAGCTCTGAATTAATTATGTACTTTATTAATCCCCTTGAGGAAATTCTTTTTTCATACTCAGGTTGGTAGGTGTTAGGCTTGCATAAGGAACAGACAGGTATAGCCTTGTGAGACTATGCAGATCAGTCTTGAAACTTTAAATAGAAAACTGTCAAGCACAGGGAACATCGTTTGAAACGACAAACTACAAAAAACTATGTCATATGTACTGATTCGTTGAAGGTGGTCCAATCATATGTTAGTGCCTGTGTTCCGAAATAATTTGCTTTGTGTAATGTTTGTAGTGTATAGGATCCAAGTGCCAGGAGTTAGAGGTTTACTTAGCGGAGTTGTGGTCGTGGTATACAGGCTGGGTTCGGTATACAGAGTATTGACAGAAAAAGAGGGTTAGACAGTAGACGGAGTCCAGGACAAACAAAACCAAATCATTACCAGGAAACCAGGGGACATGCAACAATAACACCGGAACTTGACACACGAAGCAAGGGACCAGAAAAAACCAGCAACAAACTAACCGGGTTTAAATACAGGGGAGCAAAGGTGAAAACATTAATCAAATCTACAACACAAAGCAATGGGAGAGACAGAAAACCATGACCGCAACACAAACAAGGAACACAAGGAAAACATGGACTGGAAAACAAGACTACGTGGGCTTGGAACTGCAAGAAGCAGTTCCTGAGATGTTACAGTCTGAAACCGTTCCCTCATTCACTCGTTCACTATCCCCTACATTGTATGTTGAACACTACATTTTCTGTGGCATTGTGGGAATTTATGAGAGCATTCTACAATTTGGAAACTTAAATAAAATGGTGGAACTCATTGTTGGAGCTTACCGCCTAAACTTCCTACTTCCAACAGTACAATTGGGCACTATTTATTATTATTTTTACAGTACATCAAGATATTTTATCCTGCTGGAATCCTGCTGTTGCTGTAGATGGTCTGCTTGCGTGCATTCACTTCAGGCACAAAATGTTCTTTCTTACTACTCAAGACTGTGATTAGTTTATTGCATGTTAGACCCAAAACCCACCCATGATTAATTAAGAGACTAAGTACAACCCTTTTGAACCATGCGCCTGGTTCCGCTACAGCCGTTAAACTAGCAAAAGTGGATTAGGACATGCCCTAATTGCACTTGTGCCATGCGCTTAGATCGTTAAAACAGGCCCCCCAGTGTTTTACAATAAAACAGAAAATAAAGTAAAGCATATAAGCAGAACATGCCAGTACTGTAGAATCCCTCCTCCGCCCTGCACGTGTATACACAACACAATTTCCCTCCTCCTTATATAAATGAGGTGGGAGAATAGAAATAGGCCCTTTCTATTGTAGGACAATAGCAGAAAGATGCACAATACATACACATACTATACATCTTGACAAAGTATAAAACACTGATGGAATAAAGTAATTTTAAACATTGCTTCTCATTGCTCGTTTGATCTCCAAATTACACTACTCATATATTGAAATCAGCACAAAAAGAAATATTTATAATCTATATGATAGTTTTGTAATTGTTGTTTTGTAATGTTTTATGGTTTAATGTCCACCTTACACACTCCAAGCAATTTACCTACCTTCATTTCCTCCCCAAGTGATGCCCAATGAACCAATGACTTGCAAAATATGAGCATAAACTAACCAAACTAAAGACAGTAAAAATCATAATTCACGATTCATATATCACTGTTTTCCCAAATAAAAATATATTGCCAAATAAATAAAGAGAAATGTTAAATAAATAAATGTTCTTTTAGTCTCCCACCAGCCTTTAGTAGGACTGGCTAAGCTGTCTGTCCCCTGTAGTCCCCTGTACTTCCATCAGTAGAGAGTTGACTGGTGTGCCATTTTGTGTACCCCTGGTTCTCGTTAGGAATTGCTCATATCTCAATCTCATATACAAAATATAAACACTCACTTGGCTGTTTTTGTAGAGAATGGCCCCACAACTTCACTGAAGTCAACATGAGCCATGGGTGATTAAGGCTTAACTTTGACATGTTTATATTTCCCTAGTGACTTGATTTTGCAAATGTCCATGGTAACAGTCAGCAAAAATGTGGTGTGCCATGCTTTATTGAAAGGGTTTTGTACTTTAAAGATGTACACTAAAAATGTGTTGTCATGTTTTTAACTTTAATCTTGGAGGCTTGTCCTTAGCTACAGTATATAAACTAGTTTTTGTCTAGTATTTCACACTAGTATTGTTTTTGATGTTGATGTTGATGTTGATGTTGTTTTTGTTTTTTTAAATCTGATTTAGAGGAATATATTATTTTTAACCGATCATTAGCCAACATGCAAAACAGTGGCACATTCTTAAGGTCAAAAACATTTAGCTTCCATGAAAAGAAGCTAAGCTTCGTGGTGTACTTGTAGCGATAGCTGGTTAGTGTGACGACAATCTAAAATTAACCAAACATGGCAACATTGTGTGATTTAGGGATGTAATCCAGAGCAAGGAACCTCCTTCCACTATTTACTGAACCATCTGAAATGGTTGGATTTTACTAACAGCATCAATGTGAAATTTATTTTTTTGCCTGGTTGACTAATTTTGGGTGAATGCTGTTCTGCTTGTCAGCGTAACAAAAAGGTGAGGATGTCTACCACTAATAATGTTTACTGAAACTAACCTTGGGTTTGAAAATGTTGCTTTGAATGTCACTAATCCCCTCAGTGGACTACATGTGTTGACATCCGTATATGATCGACAGAGCTGTGCGATGAACATGGCTTGTCAGAGATCTGTCCAAACTGCTGGGTCCTGCAGCATCTGTGTGCGCGCGCGTGTGTGCATGTTTTGAATGCTGATTCCTGGGCCATGTCTGCTATGAATGTACCCACCGGTGTGTTTGTGTGTGTGTGTGTGTTTGTGTGCTAAGAATGTTGTGTGCGTGTGTGTGTCAGATGGAGACTGATGGTACGGCCATGCTTGGCTGTCTTTAGCACATCTTCTTAGCATTCGTGAGTGACAGGAGGAAGAAGCACTCCAGATGAATAAAACATGATTTCACACACACACTGTGAGTAGACTCGAGCCTCAACCAGACGTGTGTATATGTGCTTAAGTCTACATGTGACACATTAAAACACAGGACACTCAGATTTGACATTGGCTTGTGATGCATTTATTGTAGTCTTCACTATGGTACTAGTGGCCATGGAGTGAAAATCATTCACTTTTAATTACAATATGACAGATATTTGTTTAGCTAACCAATGCTAACGCTGTTGGCTGTTGCTAAGATGGAGCCTGTTTACATTTTACATTTAGCAGACGCTTTTATCCAAAGCGACTTACAATTAGTACATTTTTACATGGAGCAGGTAGGGGTTAGGCATCTTGCTCAAGGACGCTTACAGGTAGGCCACCTCTGTGGGTGAGTCCAACACCCAGACCACTAGACTATCCTGCCCCTGTTTACTTCCACTAGGAGTGACTCCTAGTGGAAGTAAACAGGCTTGCTAGAAATTTATTTATATGCAATGAGGACATACAAGGGAGTAAAAAAAAAGAGAAGCCACATGTTGCCCCATGTTCGTGCACATGGCAGAGAGGGAAAAAATCATACACGGTTTAGTAATTTATCGCTCTAGCAGCTCAGCCAAGCCTCGCGCGCTATAGAAGGCTGTCTTCTCATTTCTTCTCCTATATGCTTCACTCCCGTCTGTCTACCTCCCTGAATTCAAGGAGGACAGACTCCTCCCTCGTCATTTTCTCTCACCCGCCTGTGTCCTCTAATTCTGTTACTTTCTACCACCGGTGCCTGAGACACCACATTTCTTCTTAACAGCTGGTGGGCTATAGCGCTGGCACCTCTGCGGGTGGATTCCCGTCGTCACTGAGCCTCTCCAGATGTGCAGCTGGAGTTAAGTGCACTTCATCAAAGCCTCCTTGCTAAGTACACTCCAGTATTGGTTACTCTAAGTAGACATCTGACAGAACGCTGAACAGTTCAACTGACTACTAGAGGGACACCGATAACAGCCCGACACAGCTTGTACACAAATTAAATTATATTAAATGTGATGACAGAAATCTCTAAATTGATATGACCAACCAAGATCATTGCAAAACTGCAGCCATTTTCTATTCTATTCCATCAATAAGATACCATTGTGATAAACATTGTGGATTGAACCCAGCATATCTGGATGGAGGAAGTTTTTATCGCGTAGATATAGATAGATTTTGCTATTTGTTCATTTTTCAAAAACATTGTCAACAATGTCTACAAAACTGTTCACCATCTGGTAGTATGTGTTCTCTAGTACTGTATCTGTACAGCTACAGAGTTGAGGGTTTAACAAAAGGTTTTAATTGAATTTCCAGAGAAAAATACTATAAAATACTATACAAAAATACTATATTGTGATACATACATTACAGTGATATCAAATTACATATGCATCAAGATTTTACCTATATCACACACCCAATGTTATGCAAGACCAAGACCACTCTATCTGTAGTATCAGTGTGATACCTGACTGACTAAGCTATGACGGACTTAGAGTATCCTCATAACTGTGTACAAAGCGTACCGCTGCAGGAAAACGTGGCATGGATTCTTTAGGGCTTCCTGTATATGTTTCACCCACCCCTAGATAAATGTACTCCTAGATAACCTGAGCGCACCACAAGGCCACTCAGGGATGCTAAGCAGCTGGTTAAACAGACCAACTACTGTGGGCAGTGTTGTGAGCCCTCACCTTGACGACACAGGCACTTTCATGAGGTAGAGGGTGCATGCGTGTGCGTGTCTGTGTGTGTGTGTGTGTGTGTGTGTGTGTGTGTGTGATGGTGCTGCCTCCCGCCTTTGAAGATGGATGCCAGTAATATGCTAATAGACTTAGGCCACAAGGCTGGAAGCGTGCAAGGTTCAAAGGCTGGGCAGGAACCTTAAAGCCCCCGCACTGAATCTGTTCCGCTCTAAGGCCCTCCAACTACGAAAGACAGATCCCTCAATGGAGATGCCCTCTCTACCCCCTCTTTAACTATGTGCGTTACACAACCTCACTCTTGAGTGCATGCGTTTGAGTGTGTGCATGTGAGTGTGAGTGCATGTCCCAGCATGCATATGCCTAATACATTGGGAAGACATTGTCCTCAGTGGTACATATAGTAAAGCTACCCTCACACACACGTGTGTGGTGCATAAGCTACAACCTGATCTACATATTTGCCTGATCTGTGAACTGTTACTGTAACAACGCTAATAGGTTTATCAAAACGCTCGTAACAGGCCTAGGTTGCCACAAGCACGCAGAACAACCCTGCCTCTAAATCCGACAAGCCAACACTCATTAAACAGACCAAGCAGCATTAACAACCAACACAGTTCAGTCTAAAGTCAAAGGCCAAAATTATGACAATCAACAACATCGTCCCCATTTATTGAACTCTGAAGGCCTACAGGGCAGAATTTTCACCCGGAGACAGCACAGGTGGAAAATCTGATTGGATAAAAGTTCTAATTTATGTGAGCTGCACTAGTGGAAGCAGCGCAGCAGTGGTAGAGTAGCAATGAAATTACGTTACTTATTAGACTGACGGAAAATATTTGGTTAAAGTGACCACTGCATGGCAGGTAAACAGAGGTACATTCCTGAAGGAGGAACAACCATGCAAGCACACACAAACTCACATAGACACACACATGCATTCCCATGCTTGCACACACACACACACACACACACCTTCCCTCCTCTTTCTCAGGTGATTTATGAAATGTGTCATCTCTGCAAGTGTTTGCATTTGGGGAGGATTTTGATGAATATCCCTCGACTTCCCATTTCCAAAAACTGCTGGATGCAATTTTACTGGACATGACAAAAACTGTGTTGGTGTGTGCGTGTGCAGTATATGTGTTTTGTATATGTGTGAATGTTTGCATAGCATGCAAGGTCACTCTCAACATTAGGGGGAGCTAGCGGTGTCATCAATCAGTTTACGAAGGAATAATTGCAGTGGTTTGCCCCTGCCGACATTTTATTGTAAGCATTTAGGCCAGTCAAACGTAAACACGTGCACACAAGCATACATTCATGCTAATACCAATGTAAACAGAAGCAACACGTAAAGTCTTTTGGCAGTTCTTTTAATTGACAAAGTTTAAATGTGTACTGCCAAAACTGCAACATGAAACTATACCTGTAGACATTGATTTCTGCCACTAGCTCTGCTCAGTCAGAACCAAAGGTTTAGAATGAAATTGAACCATGTAAAAACGTTAAAAGAGTTTTTTAAATATGTTTGGAGACATATGCTGCGTTCATGACATGTCAGAAATTGGGAAATTACAACCTCCAACTTGGACAAAACAATTTGAACGCTTGGTCGAGTTGGATTTTTTGCTCGGAAACTCGTGCTGAAATTCTGTACCTTTATATACCCGACTTGTCAACACACCTGTCTTATCAGTCACGTCGTGACTGGTAGACCGTAATATTATAAATCCAAATGAATTATATTTAACAAGTAATTTACTATTGTTTGTAATATGTTTGCATTTTTTAAATATATTTTCCGTCTAGACCAACCACGGCAAGCAGCTGCAATAACTTGTTTATGCGTTCCTTGTAAAGACAACAAGTGCGAAGATGTTACTGTGGGCATCCATATTATTTTTCCGTGTTGATCATTTGAACGCACGTTTTCCGGAAGCAGGAAGTTCCCGAGTTGGTTCTCCCGAGTTTACCGTCGTCTTGAACGCAGCAATAGTTGTGTGTGCCTGTGCCTGCGCCTATGCATGCCTGTGCATGTACAAGTCCCATGACTTGTAGACTGTGAGTTCTCCATGCCAAGCTGTCCCCAATTAGATCCTGCTGGCATTTGAAATGGCAGCTTAAGGAGGTGATAATGTGATTCTGCTGTTTGTTGTTCAGACCCAAAGCCAAGTGTGGGAGATTCATCTGAGAAAGAAACATGCAATAAATGCATGCAAGCAAGGTCTTTCACACATGCACACACATTTGTGCATCCAAATAGTGTCACAAACATAAAATATTTAAATGTAGGAGATGTGAAGATGTGTAAAGGATAGGACAACTAAATATTTAATCATTTTTTAGATACAGGCTTCAGTGAGTCTTTGCTAATTATAAAGAAATGTGTCAACACGTCACTTCTACCTACATGTCCAAATTGTTAGGAGGACATTAAGGTTCTAAAAGTTTTAGCACAGACTCCCTGGAGCATTGCTCAGAGAAGTAGACATTGTTAAAAGCATACTACAGTTGTATCAAAGAGACGAATTCCCCTTGTGGTTGAACCCAGAGTTACATAAAACATTGTTTTTTTGGGTTTAAAGAGCTCATGAACCCTCCCAAACATTTGTGCTGAGTGGCTTCCATTCCTCTTTACCATTCCCTCTACAGCTCTCATATGTTAACACCATTCTCCCATTCTCTGCCCCTCCACCTACAGCCATCCACATTTTTGTGGACAGTTTCAAACTTCAAATTGATTTTCATTAAAACATCACTCCTAATAAAATAAAATAATTAATGGATTTGTTAATGTCTATATAATTGTTCATCACAAATGTGTCAAGTTAGTGGATAAGCTATACCCCAAACTATGAAGTGCTCTTTCTCTCTGGTCCTCCACAACCCCATCTCGCTTTATTCTTAGTCATCTCCATTTTGTTCGTCTCTTTCTCGCTACATCAGTCTACCTCCATCCCCCCTCTGCTGGAAAGCAGCACTGATTCCATTAGAGGGCATTGACATGACCGCAGGTGTTAATACCATAATAAGAGTGTTAAATAGTGTGCACGGGTATAACTGTAAGGACTTTGGGACTTTTGGCCACTAGAGGCCAGCAGAGTGACTCCTACCACTGATTAGTGTTCTGTATTTTACCTCACCAGGTACTCATTAGCCATTAGTCTCTGTGTACAGATACAGACTCTGCATTTAAACCCTGGTCTTTTGCCATGTCTTTGTGTTTACCACTAGTCTCAAGTGTGTTTCTTGTGTTTTGCATTTTTCAAAGCTGTTTTACCGTGTACGACCAAGCGGCAACATTCGATTCTTAGAAATTAAGCCAATAAGGAAGTTCCAAAACTTGCAGTTCCTCGAATGGCCACTGGAAGTTGGCTCCAAAAGCGAGTCAATCCCCATAGACCCCCATAGATGTTAAAATGTTTAACTTTACAGCAGAAATAATATACCTAGTTATCTATACCTAGTTTCCCCGTTCAACTGTACGGGGGGTGAATTTTTATATAACTCATCAGTTGAAATTATATTAAGCCATCAATTTATCCATTTATTTATCCATAGCCGGGAGTTTGGTGGGAGTCTGACACTGCCAAGATGGCGACGGCCCGAGCCTGCACACTTGGCTTCAAACCCGTTCTTCATAAAATCTATTGGTGACTGTAACGATGTGTTTTTGGAGTGGCGAGAGTAAGCGCGAGCCAGAGGCAGACGTGGAAGTGGTGAAATGCATAAAGCGTATTTTAATAACTCAACAAAACAGAACACAAAGTATAGTCAAGAAAAACAGCAAAACAATGACCAACAGTCCATAATTAACTAAGGAGGTGCACCTGTGTGGGGCTAATCCCCCACAACACTGGCCTGCCAGGCGAACCTTTCCTGACGCGGGGTGGCAAGACTGGTGGAGTGTGGGTTAGGGTTAGGGTTAGGCGGAGAAACTACCCCGGGGCTGACCAGGGGCTGACCGGGGGCTGGCCAGGGGCGCCTTCCTGGCGGGACCGGCCGGGAGACGGCCGGGAGACGGCCGGGAAGTTGGCTGTGGCGTCTGCAGGGGGAGCCATTGGGGCACTGGGCGGCTCATCCTCCAGGGTTTACACTGTCGAGCACTTCCTGGTGCGAGGCTGAACAACTTCCTGGGGGCCGTCCCGTGGGGCCAGCCCATCCACGCCAGCTTGGTGCGGGGCAGTGGCACTGGGATAGAGCAGGTCGCGAAGACCGTTGGGAACGGGGGTGGCCAAGGAGCGCCGGCTCCATCCGTCCTCGTCGATTTTTATGTGATTTTTTGATTATCTTCTATCTTTTTACTTGACTTTCAGAGAGAATAAACATTTAGGGCCCCATCTTACACCCAGTGCAAAGTGGCGCAAAGTGCCTCAAAGCGGCTCAAGTGTCTTTGCTAGTTTCTGACCAACACAGTTGTCATTCTCCCTTCCAACGGACATGTTTTTTAAATAGCAAATGCACTTGCGCCCATCTGAGCACCCGCGGACGTGTTGGCAAGGATTAGAAACGGTTAAAAAAACGAAATCCAGAAACAAATGACATTTTGGGATGAACGTAATTGAAAACCGGAGCAAAACGATTTCTGTTGTTCCAGAGTGAAAACGCTATTTAAACGTTATTTATCGTTACAATTAACTTAGAAGTTGTAGGCTAACCCAGCAGCACAAAGTTGGAAAATGGTGCGTTGTATTTACAAATGGCACACATCAATCCTATTAGTGTTATCTAATGACAGCTGTAGCGCCAACATAGTTGCTATGCATGAATATCCATTTTTGATTTTTTTCCACCTCGTCTGTTTGGAATGTGGTTTTAGGGGAAGGGCTGTAAGGCACACAGGCAGGTAAGTCTTGTGCATTACATATTCAGCCTTGTGCCAAGTTGCAAATGTTTACCATTTCTTTCTTTCTAATGCTTATTTATTTTATCCTATTATTGGTATAGGCCTATAAATTATTTTGAAAAGGCAATGTCATTTTAAAAATAACGTTATTAACCCTTTGTGGGAGTGTGGGCGTGGTTTAGCTCTTATGCGTGCAGAAGGGAACGTTTGGGGGTGTGGTTCACGGGACTTGGGGATTGGGGACAGGCGGGGGGGCAATTGTTAATCACCTGTCCCCCTTTTTAAGCAGCAGGAGAGAACACAGCTGGAAGAACAGCAGGAGCAGGAATACCGGAGATACAAGGACGCAGCAGAAGCTGCCGCAGTTGAATCATTACTTTATAACGTTAAGAAGCAATACCTCCGTGTGGACAGTCGTGTGTGTGTGCCACGCCCTTCTTCTACAACAGGTTATTAATTAGAGAAGCCTACAAACACTGGAACAGAATGTAAAAATAACATTTCTGCTCAGAACGAATCGAATCGAACGTTTAGTTTTGGGGCTCCTACTGGTGGATCACGAGGCGTTCCCAGGCCAGGTTGGAGATATAGTCTAATCGAAATGAAAAGATAGTAATATGCGCCTGTACATAGGCGGGTGCACACTTACACTCTTCTAGAAAGAAAAAGAGAAAAGGACAGTTGCAAAGTGAAAAACAAATGGATGTGTTGTATCCTATCACACCCCACAACTATGCACAACAATAATTAACATGGCTTCTGCTGACAAGTTGCTATCAATCAGTTATCAATCTGTCATGAAATGGCTGTAGTATGTAGTTTAACCACACACTGTTTTTTCTTAGTACCCTTAATGAAGTAGCTCATACAGTAAGAGAACAGTTAATTACATCTGGGTCAATGTTGCCTTGTGTTATGGTTTGAGTCTCTTGTTACGTTAAACAACTCTGAATAGCCCTATTGTTTTATTTAAGCACATAATGTTCTTAGTAATAACGGTAACACAACGCAAAGCTATTCAGTAGGGCTGTGTTAAAATATAGATACAGCGATATATCGCCATATTTATTTTCGCGATTTTTTTTTTGGGGGGAAGATTCTCGTTTTAAACAGTGTGTGAACTACAACTACTAGATGTCGCAGTATGGCTAGTTGCCTAGAACTGATGGCCCCCATTTCTGGTAGAATG
>JAODLI010074686.1:0-12951 GCA_027575585.1 Percopsis omiscomaycus | reverse complement strand
GCATATGCTGCTGCCTACATTGATGATGTCATTATCCACAGTGACACCTGGGAGCAGCATGTGCAGCAGGTGGCCGCGGTGCTCGAGTCTCTCCGGCAGGCAGGGCTCACGGCCAACCCGAAGAAGTGGGGTACCACCTGGGCGGCGGGCAGGTGCGGTCACAGGTAGACAAGACTGCAGCCATTGCGGCCTGCCCTCGCCCAGAGTCAAAAAAAGAGGTGAGGCAGTTCTTGGGGCTGGCAGACTACTACAGGCAGTTTATAGCGGGCTATGCGGACCTGGTCAGCCCCTTGACTGACCTGACCCGTAAGAGTGCGTCAGATCAGGTCCAGTGGATGGAGCAGTGCCAGGGGGCGTTTGAGCAGGTTAAACAGGCTCTCTGTGGGGAACCACTGCTCCACACACCTAACTTCTCTCTCCCTTTCACTCTGCAGACAGACGCGTCGGGCAGAGGGTTGGGCGCTCTTCTGTCCCAGGAGGTGGAGAATGCATCGTCCCAAACACTAAACCTTCGACGAGACTCGTAAAAAATTAAAAGTAAGTGGTACTGTAAACACTGCAGTAATATGCCTATATTGGCCTACTAGCCTGTTTAATCTCTATTAGCCTTTTTCACCTCTGTGAAACAGACTAGAACTACAAAACTAGCTGAGTTAGAACAAATGGTTCAGGAGCTAAGAAAACTCCTTCTCTACAAAATGGAGGAACTTTGTGACTAGGTGTTGCACAGGTGCCTCACACTGCAACCCAGAAAACGTACAACTTGCCACGACAGGCACCTTATCCAATACCAAACCTGCCAAAACCAGTTCCCCAAAATAAAATAAAACAATGGGCTGATCTTTTCACACTGGACTCCTCAATTGGAAATCAGTTCCTAAACATCTTCAGGAGCCATGCCCCTCTGGAGCCATTAGCATGTAAGGTACTCCACCTTCCAGGCAACTCCTAAGTGACCTTATTGCAAAGGGCGAAAAGCAAAATCTCTACTTGCCTTGAACCTTAATTGAGCATAATCATAATATAGAGACGGGGTGGTGCTCTGAGGTTATTATTAAGTAAATTAAATAATAAATATTTGTCAAAATTGAGACATACTGTATTCACATTCTGGTCAAACCACTACACTGTGTTATGTAAAATACAGTAGATATGTGAACACACACATGCATCTGGACAGGATGACCTTGAACACTGTTTGTGTGTGAGGAAGTAAGAATGAGAGCAGGCCATGGAGGACATTACACTGATGAGACCTTGAGAAAGACAGGAGAGGGCAAGCAGGTAGAGAGGAAGAGAGGTGGAGTTAAAGTATAGAGGAAAGATGGGTAGAGCAGGGGAGGGTGTGAAAAAAGGGAGGTGAGAGGACTTTGCCACGGATGGGGAAAATAAGCATTTCTGGGACAGTCGAGGCAGTGGAACACTGCAGTGTTCCCAGATGCTTTCCTTTTTTTTTCCTTTCCTCCCAGACCCCCCTCCCTCTCCCTCCCTCTCTCTCTCTCTGCACCAGGCAGTGAGTAAGCAGATTTCAGAGAGTTGTCCCGAGTGGAGGCTCTATACCTCCGCTCTTGTTACCTCAGTGGCTCCCCTTTTCACTTATTTTTTTCTTCTTTGTTCCATCTCCGTCTTTTCACTTTTTGTCTTTGGGGGTCTGCATATAACTCACTTCTACGTATTCAATTTCTCCAATGACCTTTTCCATCTTTGTTATTTTTTGTATTCTGTCCTCTCTAAGTCCGTTTGTTCATCACGTCTGTATGTCTGTTTTTACTTCAGTTTGTTTGTCTGTTCGTGATGGAGCCTCTAGGACCTTAAGAAAGGTGAGTCCCTTCTAAAATTCAGAGCAACTCTGTACACACGCACACAGTAAAAACACAGTTTGTATTTCAACTTAGCTCTCAACTCAGCTAAGTTGCCTCAACATGCCTCAACATGCAGTCACAGAAGTAGAAAAGATAAGAATATAAAAAAAAACAGACAAGCTAGAATGCAAAATATGCATTGCAGAATTATTTAATTATTCAATCAAATTAGTAGTTAGTAGTAATTTTGTCATTTTTTTCAGCTTTTAGTTTTAGTGCAACATATTTATAATTTAAAGATTGATTTATTATAATTTAAAGATTTTAAAGATACAATGCTAAATATGCAAAGCAGAAATATGTTTAGAAAAATGTACAGCATGTTCAACTACAAAAAACTATTTTTTTTAAAACATTTTAATAACTTAGATAGTCATTGCATTGAGTAATAATAATAATTTTTCATACAGTGCACATACACACACACACACACAGGTTTCTGTGTTGTGAGCTTTTGCATAGTGGTGTTTTTGTTGGGTAGTGGTAAAGTGTTTACTGTGTATTTTTATCCCACTTGTTTAGTTCTGACAGAACTTGCCTACTATATGTTGTTAAAGATAGCTACTGCAATCATTTGAACAACTTTGAGATGTGTTAAGCTCTTAATGTACACTAAAGCAGTGTTATTATTAAGGGGATTGATTTATTGTGGTCGAGTAACAAGAAAAACTAACAGATACGGGGGACTAGAAAACCAGACTGGGTACGAAATAATCTAGCACCCAAATAACAGGAACACAGAGTTTAAATACAAGGGAAAAAGGTGAAAACAACACAAACATCAAATCAACACACAAGGCAACAAGGGAGACAGAAAACCAGGCTTGAAGTCAGAACTAAAACGTGGAACTGCACCAAGCAGTTCCTAAGATCTTGCACCAAGCAGTTCCTAAGATCTTGCACTGTGAGGAAACTGGCAATGATTTTGGTTAGGTTTTCTAGCTGATTTGTAGTTTTAATTTTACAGGTAAAATAACTATTTTGTGCCTCCAAAGTCACACTTTTTGTAGTCAGGACTGTAGAGAAGATCATGAAAAATCAGGATAACCGCAACATTGTTTCTAAATCATCTTTATTTGAAATACATAAAGTATTGTTAGGGTAAATAGGGAAGGTATACAATTGATAAAAACCTGTTTAAGATATGACATGGTTCCAGGTGGTTTTTGTTATCAAAGTTTTACAGAGAAATTACATTTACATTTTCATAATTGAGTCTAAAAATATTTATACATTACACATTCCTGTTAATGCAGCTCTTAAGTTCCTCAAACATATTCCTCTCATCGCCTTTAAGAACTGCTAATAGGGCTACATGCATGACCACATACAGACAGGAAGTGTCCCATTTATTGTGAAAAAAAAAAATCAGGGCTTTATCCAATTTAAGCAATCTGTTTTTTTCATTAATTGGCTTTTTCAGGTAAATGAAAATATTTAAAAGCAGAGAGTGAATCAGAGGTCAGTAGAACGTGTTTTTCGTGTTGTAGATCGATCTACTTTGATAGAGTAATACATTTTTGTATACGGTCTAATAAACTTTGTTGGCAGTTGACAGGGCTGTTTCACAAAACCAAGATAGCGGATTAAGCCAGGATTTTCCAGATATCCTGGCTGAAAAGATATCCACGAAAGCAGTAGCACATAAGTTGCCATGGTGATTTATTCTGTGCAGCTAGCCTGCTCCAGACCAGGCTAAGTTTATCCTGGCGCCTTATCTGTTCAGTCAGCAGTCATGCCGATCAGAAACCAATGTGTTTTTTCATTTATTCCGTTTTCTTATCTATGTGTTTTGCGTAATTTTTATCAGCCTGCATTAAAATACCACAGATACATATTGGCATTCAGTCAAGTAGCATTATTATTTTAACATTATGATGGTAGCCTACCATTATGCACTTTATAATTATCCATGTGGGCATTGTTACTATTCGATTATGTTTTTGAAGACTGCTGTTGTTCTAAATTTGACAGATAGGCTTTTATAGGCTATTCTATGTGTTGAGGGGATTAGAGAAATGGCTGATAAAGAAGCAAAGGTGTTGTCAATCAAGTCAGGCTATAGAAGAATTGGATGACATTGTAGATGATGAAGCACTTATATTGAGAACGGCTTTCAGACGGGAAAGAGTGTTTTCGGGACAGGTCCGACCCATTGGCTTTTCCTGACAGTTACCTGCATGCATTGGCGTAATTCACGGGGACAGGACCCCATCTGAGGGTTGCATCCCTCTAAAAATGGGTTAGACATAAGATAGTAGTATGCTTTCCTCTGTGTACACACATCCTGTACAAATACAATTTTGGGTGTATTATTTCAGTCCCCTTCAAAAATGACTCTTGAGAAATTTTATGTTTATTGTCCCCCCCCAAATTTACGCCCATGGTTACAACATTTACATTTAAGCATTTAGTAGACGCTTTTATCCAAAGCAATTTACAATTAGTAGCCTAAATTACTTCACCTACGAATTTGTACAACATTACTGGAAAGTGTATCAATCGCTCCTCAAAACAATTAATATTTACAATAATATAAAGTTATCACTCTTCAAACTCTTCAAAAATCACTCTTCACTCGTCAATAATTTCTAACTACAAAGTGCTTAACTTAACGTTAGTGGGATTAATGCAGAAAGTAGAAAGATCGGTGGCCGAGGTACCGAGATGAATTCTGAAGAGGTGGATTTTAAGTCTCCTGCGGAAGATTGATAATGATTCTGCTGTTCTGATCGCTGCAGGAAGCTCATTCCACCATTGCGGCGCCAGGACAGAGAAGAGTCTGGACTGAGCCGTGCAATTCTTATGCACCAATCGTAGCGACGGAGGTGCTAGTCCGCCAGTCGATGAGGTAGCTCTAAGTGCTCTGGCTGGGGCTTGGAATCTTACCATAGGGTTACAAAAGGAAAAGGATAGGGTAACAAAAGGAAAAGGAAATTGCCAAAAACTATAATACAAAAATGCCAACGGCTCATGGAAAATCCAAAAACAGAACAAGTCCACAAAACAAAACTTACATGCATACGGCATGGGCATAAACACAGGCAGCGCAGGCAAGGACCAGGGCAAGACAAAGACCCAGATATGGACAACAAACCAACAAAGAGACAGGGGAGAACAGAGACTAAATACACAGGGGATGATTGGGAGAACGGGAAACAGGTGAGGGCGGTGAATAGACAACGAGAGGAAGGACCATATAAGGAGACAGGGCGGAGCAAGGGAGGGGCCGGGAAGAACACAGGAAAAACAAGGTAGACACACTAGGGAAACATGGAAACAGACACAGGGGAATACAAGACAAGACCAGGGAACAGGCGGGATCGTTGTTTCAGCCTATGCAGAGAACCTTAATAAATCCGTTAAGACCGTAATTATGCTGCACTTGGCATATGCCGCGCCACTGCCAGTGTGTTCTTTACACAGAACGGTGAGGTGGAATAAAGCATTCATTATAAGGATTCCCAATATTTTCCATTGAGTTGCAGAGGAAGGTAATAGTGTCAGTGCTTTTATTAGGAGTTGGGGTTAGGCTTTAGGGACCAGCAAGAAAAAATGCATACAGAGAGTTCTAGAACACACAGCACTGTGTCAAGATAATATCACCTTCTATTCACCTTTTTTTTAAACATGGAATTAAAGCATTTTATGTGGGCTTCCACCTTAGATATAGATATACAGTGTAATAATTATTATATTAATTGCATATACAAAATTAATTGCTATTGGAATTGGTCGGCCCAAGGCAGGATAGTCTAGTGTAAGCATCCTTGAACAAAATGCTTAACCACTATCTGCTCTATGTAATAGCAGCATGTAATTGTAAGTTGCTTTGGATAAAAGCTTCTGCTAAATGCATGTCCATGCACACAATTAGTCATCTTATATTTGTAATAAATGTATTCACATTCAAAAGCAAACATGTATATGTACTGAAGACAGAAGCTCATGCCTGTTTCTAATGTCTTGCTCTGGTGGCTACTAAAAATACATGAAAAGTGACATGTGGTCTTGTATTAGGAAGCAGTGAGCTGCGGGAAAAGAGATTCCAGGCTTCTTTTCTGGTAAAAAAACAAAAAAATAAGTTCACACAAAAAAATTTAGAACCAGGCGAACTCAAAGAGACACAACCACCCGTACACACTGATGGAAAAGTCACTGGACGATGATCAAGCAGTAGCTACTATACATCTTCAGGCAGCTGACTAAAAGAGAGAGAAGGAGAGAATTAGGAAAGTGGAAACTACCATTTTGACTAACAACAATATACATATATATTCCCTCCAGCAGGCAGAGATCTACAACATAATAGGGGTGAGCCTTTCCAGTAATTAGGGACACTCTGATCCATGTCTGAACTCAATTTCTATATGTAGTATCTTTACTTATATATTATCTTTATCTATGACAAAAATGAATAACAGTTATATGTCAGTAACATTATTAGGCGGCTCCTTAAAACAATTACACATTAGCACAAAATAACATTATTAGAAGTATTTTGTAGTAACATACATAAAGACACTTTGGAAGTGGATGCTACAGCATGAAACATTTAAAAAGCATGTTTACATTTAACTTTTATTTAGATTATAACCATATTAACATATTATGTTAACCATAATAATACCATATTAACAAAGGGGGCCATATCATTATTGGAAATATAACAATAACAAAATGCTTAGAACATGAGGCACAATATCACAGAACACAGGAAATAATTGACAAACAAATGGACCCTTTTTACAGCGGTGTCATAGTAAGGTGAACACAGGTATGTAGTTACTTAGGTTAATTATGGGTACATTTAATTTTTTTATACCAGTGAACCAGAATATACAAAACAAGCAACTAATACATTGTGGGACACCTAAATGAAATGGACCTATAACTAATGTTATGAGCTACAACTGTGTTTTCCTACTTTGACCCCTCTGAGAAAAGGGTAAATCTCAAGCCAATCAATACTCCTGATTGGTCAGCATTGTGTCACATGACCAGGTATTTACCAGAAAGCAAGATGACTGGTCCACAGGCCACTGGTTCAAGCTGAACACCAGATTATAGCTGTCTATCAATAGGAAAAAAAAGGGTTTACAACCATTTAACATTTAGTAGTTAGTAGAGGCATTTAAATACATATACATCTGAACTATGTGTTTCTTCTTATAATGAAAAATAGCCATAAAAAGACTTTAATTTTAGATCTGAGGAAGAATTTATATAAAATGATTTCAAATAGCCCAAAATGCTGCAACGCATCATTTTGTATGGTGTAATTCCTGCCATAATGTCGCACCATGCAGCAAATATATGTATATACATGAGAAGGCCAATAGAGGGCGCCAGAGTTCAAATTTGCTATGTATGTGACGTGAGATACAGCCTAAAAGTGAGAGCATGAGAGCAAGCGTGAGAGAGAAAGAGAGAGAGGTCTTGCGAGAGTACTGTAGTTTACGTATAATTTACATTCTTTGTTTAAAAATATGTAAATAACATTTGGAGGACTGTCACAATCCCAGTCACAATTAGTTTAATGTAAATAACGTCCAAAGATTAGACTTTATAAATAAGTGGACAAACCCTCCGTGATGTCACTCATAGATTTTCTGAATGGGTTTGAAGGTCCAAGTGTGCTGGCTCTGGCTGTCACCATCTTGGCAGTGTCTGACTCCCGCCTAACTTAAATGTATGGATAAATTGATGGCCCAATATAATTTCTGATGAGTTATATAAACATTCACCCCCCATACAGGTGTCATGACTGGGGAAACTTGCTATAGAGACCAAAACAGTTTTTTGTACCAGGCTGTAAACTTGTTTATTTCTGCTGTAAAGTTGGACATTTTAAAAGTCAATGGGGATTGACTCGCTTTTGAAGCCAGTCTCAAGTAGCCATTAGTAGAACTGCAGATTTGAGCACTTCGCTGGATTCATTTTTCAGCACCGGAGGTTGGCGCTTGGTCCAGGATTTCGTTTTAGATTTTTTTGGTTAAAAAATCTGGTTAAACTGTTTATGACAAGAGATGTCAGAGATCAATTTGGTAAGGTATTTTGACCAGCCAGTGTATGGGAGAGACTGCGATGGACACTTGCTGTCCATCCATCAGGGTTCATGCAGTGAGGCTGAATATTCAGTGGATTTTCAGACCTTAGCAGCGGAATCTGGCTGGAATAAAAACGCACTCCAGGGGGTCTTCAGAAACGGGCTCTCTGAGGCGTTAAAAGACGAGCTGGCTGTAAGGGACGACCACATGATGCTCTTATTTTCTTAGCCACGAGGCTGGACAACCGCCTGCGTGAACGTCGCAGAGAGAGAGCTGGACGTTACTCCCCGGTGAGTGTATCCTCGAGAGCCAGTGTTGGTCCCGGGAATGAACCTCCTCCTAATCTAACTATGGTTCCCGAGTCTAGTGAGGAGCCCATGCAACTTGGGAGAGCCCATCTAACACAAGCGGAGTGAACACGGAGGTTCAGAACTGGCGTGTGTATCTACTGTGGCACAGCGGGGCATTTAATTGCCGCCTGTCCTGTTCAGCCAAAAGATTTGTCTTATCAGTTGGTGTGGGGACCCCGGTGAGCCGTGTGACTTCCCCTTCTTTGGCTACCCTAGTGATTAAACAGCAACCCCATTAACTGCAAGCGATGGTGGATTCCGGCGCCGATGAGAGCTTCTTGGACGCTGACCTGGCCAGCCAGGCGGCATAGCCATTAGTCCACTTCCGGTTCCCTTGGACGCCCACGCATTGGATGGATGACTCATCACCTGGGTCATGCACATCACTGAGCCACTGCACCTTGTCTTTTCTGGTAATCACCACGAATGGATTAGGCTCCACATCATCACATCTCCTAATAATCTCTTGGTGCTGGGTCGGCCCTGGCTCAGGCTGCATAATCCCAACATTGACTGGTCAAATGACAAGATCCAAGACTGGAGTTATTTTTGCCACAACACTTGTCTGAGGTCAGCTTTGACGCCAGCAGGGGTTGCTATCAGTCCGTGTGATGCACCAAAGGACTTACCACGACCTCTGCAAGGTATTTAGTAAGCAGCAGGCACTCTTCATTGCCCCTATGACTGTAATATTGAGCTTCTGCCTGGAGCTCCACTTCCCACCAGCAGACTCTTTAGTATATCCAAGCCCGAGAGGGAGGCCATGGAGAGCTACATTGGTGATTCACTCGCAGCCGGTATCATTCGTCCTTCATCTTCTCCACTTGGATCAGGATTCTTCTTCGTCTCCAAGAAAGACACGTCACTACGCCCCTGCATTGACTACCATGGACTCAACAATATTACAGTAAAGAACAAGTACCCATTGCCCCTGATCAACTCCGCATTTGAGCCACTCCAGGAGGCCACTGTCTACACTTAATTGGATCTTCGAAACGCCTACCATCTGGTCCGGATTAAGGAGGAGGACGAGTGGAAGATGGGCTTCAATACTCATAGACATTTTGAGTATTTAGTTATGCCTTTTAGTCTGAGAAATACCCCTGCTGTCTTCCAAGCCCTTGTCAATGACATTCTCCGAGACCTACATAATCGCTCTGTATTTGTTTACATTGACGACATACTGATTTTTTCCCGGAATATGGAGGAACACGTCCAGTACGTCAGACAGGTGCTGCAAAGACTTTTGGAAAACAAGCTTTTCATAAAGGCGGAGAATTGTGAGTTTCATGTCAATTCTGTTGGATTCCTAGGCTACATCATTGAGGGAGGTCAAGTTAGGCCGGATCCAGAAAAGATCAAGGCTGCAGTCGATTGGCCAGTTCCCACCTTGGTGAAACAGCTACCATTCCTGACTTTCGCTAACTTCGTTAACTTGCTATTACAGCAGTGCTGAGTAGCCGTGCCACTCACTAGACTGACATCCCCTTTCAACCCCTTTTGCTGGACCTCGGAGACGGATGCTTCTTTCACAGATCTGAAGAGACGATTCCCCTGGGCTCCGGTACTCCGGCTACTCTACATATTTCCTGCTTTCCGCTCCCAGTTTATACAGTGGGCTCACACTTCCCATTTCACCTGCCATCCGGGGATTGGTCGAACTCTATTTCTTTTAAGGGAAAACTTCTGGTGGTCCTCCATGACATCTGACACTAGGGAATTTGTGCTCACAAATCCTCCTCCCAAATCAGTCTCAAACTGGGCTTCTTTGTCCTCTTCTCGTCCTGAGTCGACCCTGGAGTCATATTGGCTTGGATTTGGTAACCGGACTTCCTTCTTCAAGAGGGAACACAGTCATACTCAGCATTGTGGATAGATTTTCCAAAGCTGTCCATTTCATACCCCTTTAGAAACTGCCCACCTCCACGGAGACTGGGGATCTACTGGTTCACCATGTGGTTCGACTTCACGGGATCCCCGCAGACGTGGTATCTGATCGTCGCCGCCAATTCACCTCACAGGTGTGGAGGGCCTTCTGCAAGGCTCTCGGTGCATCAGCAAGTCTTTCCTCAGGATACCACCTGCAGTCCAACGGTCAGACTGAGAGGGAAAATCAGGCCCTAGGAGTTGCACTCCGCTGCGTGATAGCCGATAATCCTACCTCCAGGAGTAAATATCTGGACTGGGTGGAGTACACACATAACTCCCTGATTTGTGCTTCCACTGGGCAGTCCTCTTTTAAGAGCTTGCTCGGCAACCAGCCTCCCCTGTTCCCTGCTCATCAAGAGGAGGAAATAGCCGTACCCTCAGTTCAGGCTCGTTTGCGCCATTGCCACAGGGTTTGGAAGAGTGCCCGTGTTGCCCTGCTCCGTTCCACCGTCTTCAATCGGCGCATTGCTGACCGCCGACGAACCCCAGCACCGGATTACCAGCCAGGACAGGAGGTGTGGTAATCATCTAGAGAATTTCCCATCCAACACATTTCTAAGAAGCTACAACCTCGATTTATGGGACCCTTTAAGATCGATAGGATCATCAATCCCCCAGCAGTCAGACTAAAACTACCCCTTGCTATGAAGATTCATCCCACCTTCCAGTCTCAAAGATTAAACCTGTGTCTTTCAGCCCACTAATAATTAATAATTGTGTGCTTTTAAAAGAAACAATTAAAATGTGATATTAGAAGTTTATGGAAAACAGAAAAAGCAACAGATATTATTTTTCAAGAATTGAGTTAAACCCTTCCCCCAACATTCTATACCAGTTTTTTACAGTTTCACCAGTTTAAACTAGGAGCCTAGAATACATTTTATTGACATTTTGCTACTACTTAAAGTTTTCCTACCTAAAAAGGCACAATGTTGTAAAGTAGAATTCTTACTTGGTGGACTCCTCCGCCACACACTCCGCCTCCAGTTTCCCTTCTTCCTCCATCTTCTCTTCAGAAATTAGTTCCTGTTTCCTCTGTCGACGTAGACACTTCACCACAACCATGGACAGAATCAGCAGAGCCAGGGCTCCTCCCACTGAGGCCCCAATTGCCACAGCAATGGTTGAATCTCGAGGTGGAGGAACTATAGCAAAGAGAATAGAGTTAGAGACTGATGTGAGATTTCAGTGAAAAGTAACAAATAAGTGCAAATACTTTTACTTTACTTTAAGTACAGGAATATATCTGTTTACTTTAAAGCCCCATGAAGCAGAATATTTTACATGTTCAAATCCCCCGTCAAATCCTCTTGTTCAAAACCTGCATCAGAAGTTATCATTGAGGGCTGGTGTCCTACTTCAACAACCATGTTTTTTATTTTTTATTTTAAGAAAGAATGACAATCCATATTTTGTCCTCCTTTCCTCCCTTTAAAAAAAAAAGAAAAAAAAAAGAATTAATTCTCTCTACTCTGTTAGATCCGCTCTAAGAATATTAAGCACTTTGCAGTTAACAATTATTGACTAAGAGTGAATGATAACTTTCGATTATTGCAATTATTGACTGTTTTGAGGAGTGAATGATAACTTTCGAGTAATGTTGTGCAAATGGATAGGTGAAGTAACCTTGTTACATGATGCTGCGCTTATGCTCTAAAAGTCTAATTTCATCTGAAAGGTGAGTCTCAGGAGAGGAGGGATAATTAGCCTGGTATGCACAGCAAAGAAACAATGTTTAACACAATACATTTATTACACACACATAGACAAACACACTAAATCTACATTCAGTAATATATGGGTGGATAACACAAGACAACATGTAACACGTCAATACATGATAAGGTTTGGTTTCAATAAACCACACGTCTCAAATTGATTAAACTCAGACAATAACACAGCCTTTGATTTGCCTTAAGCCAGGGCTGGTTTTACTATCTGAGTAATCTATCGAACTAACTAACCTATCTACACTAACAGGGTTAGGGCTATCTGAAGGAAAAGAAGGAAAAGATAGGATGATTGCATCTTAGAATCTCTATCGTTCTACAAGGAGGTATCAGCCTATATACAGAATTATGAATTGCTTACGGATTGCGCATGGTACTGCAGGGAGAAGACCAGCTGGTTGTTTAGTGACATCACAGCGTTCCAGCGTTCCGACGGCAGAGGCGGGATCCGAACCGCTGCGTGGAGGGTAGGCATTGAGGTGACCCACGTGGTTCTCTGCCTTTGTCAGGCCTGTCGCTACACTGCATACTGCGTTTGTGCAGTTCATTCAGGCAGGCACGACGTGGTGTCTATGGCTGTTCACTCCTTGCAGAGACTTGGTTGAATTTGGCTTGAGTTTCTTGGGTTTTCTGAGTTCGTTCAACAGAAAGGCTGTTTCTAGTGCGTCAGCTCTTTTGCATTGTCCTCTTGGCGTTGGACCACGGGCTGGGGTTCGTCTTTGCAGTCAGAAAGCGCACAACTAGGATTTTAGTTGCTTGTAGAATGAAACAGATGCACTACGCTCAACGTGAACTAAAGGTAATAGAACTGAGATAATAAACTGCAGAATACTCTAAACTGAGAAGGAAACACAAAACAAGACGCACATTAAGTACCTGTGGTGCACAAACACTGTCCACACGGTTAGTTTTCGTTTAACGTGCCTCGCACGGTTTTATTCGCAATGACATCATCAATGTAGGCAGCAGCATATGCAGCATGTGGATGCAGCACCCTGTCCATCAACCGCTGGAAAGTGGCCGGGGCCCC
>JAODLI010074685.1:0-12952 GCA_027575585.1 Percopsis omiscomaycus | reverse complement strand
ACACACACACACACACACACACACCCACACACACACACACACACACACACACACACACACACACACACACACACACAGACACATACAAAGAAAGAATGGTCTCTTTGGCTCCCCAGGTACTTTTTGACTTTAGAGCCTGCCATACACAGGACACACGGACACACGGACACACACACACACACACACACACACACAAACAAGCATATGACCTTGAAAGCAGACCAAGATTTTCTTGTGTTCATTGAATGAAATCTCCTAATGTTTTCATTCTCAACTTTAATAGTTTTTATCCTCTCTCTCTCTCTCTCTCTCTCTCTCGCTCTCCCTCTCCCTCTCTCTCTCTCTCTTATCTTATTTCCCCCCCCCGTGAGGCAAGCAAGCATGTTTCCACCAAATGTTACGTGCCGGAAGAGGTGTACACTAGGTTCTGGGATGTGGGCAGCATTGGAGCCAAGGAATGCTTCAGGCGGTGGGTAAACACCACGGGTAGCTTCGGCACAAACACACCCACAGACACACACACACACACACACACACACACACACGTGCAGCTTGACGAGCGAGGCACACAGGGAGTATCATTAGGGACCTCCAGCAGCAGATGAGCAGGTACTGCATGTGTCTCTACTCTTATCTTCATAAACAAGGTTTATGGAAGCATGTCAATCTCTAAAATCTTAAGATATATAGGAAAATGTCTTTGCATTATACATATCATTGTCTAGTTACATTTCCTGTTTTTGTCTGTATGTATGGATATGAAGTAAATGTAATATAAAGTACATGCATACTGTACATACTATGTATTCCACAACTTTGAATGACACCTACTGCTTGGAAATTCATCAAAATGCTCCTTTCTCACGACTGTTTTACAGGGTTTATGTACGAGCACATGCTTGTGGGCCGTACTGTAACAAGCTACAGATGTACACACAGGGGAAAAGGAATGAAATTAATTATTTTTCCATCCCACTCACGGTGTTTATCTGTAGACAAATAAAAACACCATGTTCTTGAGGATGTAACATTGTGTGGCATTCTGAACCAGAGATGCTAATTTTGATGTAGCCTTGTGCGACCGCACACCGTGACCAGTGCTGGAGGCAGGGCAACTACTGTATAAAATGATTTGTTGTTCCACCAAAAGAGGTAATTCCGGCCCATTTTGACCCAGACCTCAATTTCCCATCTCTCTCAAATTCACCCAAAACATGAAGCCTGTATCGTTAACGCTGGAGAAAATATCCCAGGACGTACTTGTAGTTGATGGTCTGTTTTGACAAGAGATTTGTGTGTCATTTGGGAAGGCACACATGCCAGTACATTGACAGCATGCTTGTACTCATGCGCGAGTTATGGCTGAGGCCCTCAAAGAAGAGCACTGGCCACTCAAGTGTGGTCGAGCTGGTTTCAACCACAAATCTATAGCGAGCAGGCGTGGTGGGTCCCCGTGCGCACGTATACAGCATTAGGCTTTGTGTGTACGACAATATGGAATTGCAAAAGTATGCTTGAAAAAATTGGAGGAAAAACACAAGTCATAATGTTTTTGTAATAATATTCCACACTTGAGGCAGAAAGTTGTTGTGTTATTTATATGGGTAATGACTGCAACATTGCTTTGTTGGTGGACAATCAACAGGCATGACTTAACAGTAACCTGGCCAGACCCAGTAGAACACACCTTAGGCCTTAGAGGTGGGCTAAACCATTGTGGTGGGCCGTACCATTAATGCATGATTACACCACAAAAGTCAAACAACAACGACAACTCTTTTATAACAGTGAACACATCTGGTTATCTGGACAGCAATCCCAGAATGCATCTCTGACCTGCACCTAGTCCTTCAATCTCCCCACTACCTTCAGGTACCGCCATGGCCGCCGCGCCCTGCCGTGCTGTGATTGTGCTCCTGTGTCTGTGTGAGTCTGTCCTGGCCTCCCCTGGAGTGGGCCCGGACTACGGCGGTGTCCCGCTATGGATCGACCGGCTGCTGGGTGAGCCCAGCGTTCTGAGCGTGCGGGGGCGGGTGCATTCGGCCTGGCATCGGGCCAACCACCCTGGGACGTGCCCCAAGCAGTGTGACTGTCCCATCCAGTGGCCCACAGCCATCTACTGTGACCACAGAGCCCTGGGGGACGTAACGGACGACCTCCCTGCCAACACACAATACCTTTTTCTACAGGTAGAATCACACCTCACACTTGTATTTTAGTATCTATGGTAATTCAATGGAGAGCAGGGGGGCAGGATAGTGTTGGACTCCCAGACAGAAGGTCATAGGGTCAAGGGTCAAGGTTCAAGTGCTGGCCTACCTATAAGCATCCTTGAGCAAGATGCCTAACCCCCATCTGCTTAATACTTGTTGTACTCATTGGAAGTCACTTTGGATAATTGTAATTGAGATGGTTTTGCCCTGTTAGCATATGGACAGTATATGGGACACACCTATACAAAAACATAACGTGCGAGAGAAAACATGCCAGCAATGGTCTCTGGGAAGGCAAAAAAATATGACTAGAGCAATGTATACTGTAACTACTAGATATATACTGATGGATGAACCACTGCTCATTGATAATCATTTTCCAGCAATGTCCCACCTAGACACTAGATTATCAATACTATCACAATCAATTGAACGCAAAGGCTTTCATGAATATGGAATATACTCCTCCCAGCCTCCTCGGCCTACTGTAAGTCGAGTGAATCATTATTGTATTTAAAATGTATTTTATTTATTTGGTTGATGAACATTTACAACAAAATGTAAATGTACCAAAACTAGCTAACTAATTGTATCTGCTTTAGGTTGATGTCACAGTATTATTTGTAGTATTACAAAGTGCTAAATAGTTAATAAATGATACATTCTGGCTGCATTCAAACAGGGTAAAATGCTGTCTCAGGAGGCGTCGAGGACAGCGAGGCATCAAGTGCTGTTCCAAATTGATGGAACTCTCATTTTCTGTCTGCTAAGATGCCTTCAAACTGCCCCTGTGACGGTCGGTTTTGAAGGCAGCATCAATGCTGCCCATTACCCATAACTCTGCGTGGCAGCTCCCTCAACCAACGGACGAGTGCGCTGTAGAACCGACATATAGCCAGCTAGCTAAAGCCATACTAAAATGAATATAGTTTTCTATAGTTATAAGCATACAAAAATTTCCAGTGAGTCGCATAATCACACCAATATTCTGCTTGTGAAACAGCAGGTGCCGATAGAATAAGTATCTAATTGAATTTTCGCGATGTCTGAATAACCAGGAAATGCCCTACGGTAGTCTAGTGAAACTCATGAGGAGCGTTCAAGTTGTAGTCTTACATGTTTAACCAAGGCATACAAAAACATTTCTTTTCAGCGAATCTGTTAATTACATTAACTTTGTGCTTGTGAAACGGTTTGTGCATGTAGAAAACATAGTTATAAAGATCGACTCCACTTGAAAGCACATCTTTTGCATAGAAAAGGCTGACACGCCCACATACGAGTGACATAATTTGTATTCAAATGTACGTTTTTTGTTTTTGGGGATTCTTCACACTTAGATTTTTCAAAAGTTACAGATAAATAGACATTTCTTTCTTTCTTTATTACTACCCCGTGACTGTAACCAACTCATTTGTTTGATATATGTTAAAAGCGAGTGCTACACGAACTGACAGGAGTACACTGACTGACACAGTGCCCGTCGGGAGAGAAGCAACAAGTTTAGTTACGCGGCATGCCGACGTCACACGTTACAGTAAATGCTATCCTAAAAGGTCATTTGAAACCAGTCTTAGAAGGTGCCTTCACTCGAAAGTTATGCCTTCTGAGACACCTGACTATTACCGTCAACAAGGCAACTGCATTCCGTTCCGAATGGACCCTACGTCTCCCATTTCCAGGGCAACAACCTCACATCCCTACCGTCCACTGTTCTGGCAAACACCACGGGCCTGCGCTGGCTAATCCTGGACCACAACCAGCTGGGGAGTGACGCCCTGCAGAGCTCGGCACTACAGAACCAGTCGCAGCTGCGCTATCTGTTTGCCAATAACAACCACCTGACCACGGTGCCGGGCGGGCTGCCGGCTGGCCTCAGGCAGCTGAGGCTGGCGCACAACCGGATCGACAGCATCGGCCTTGACACCTTCCAGAAACTCCCCAACCTCACTATGTTACTGTTGCAGGGCAACCGCCTGCGGAGCGTAGCTCAGCACAGCTTCACAGGTAGCGGCAGCTTATACCCCTCGTTAACGTTTTTACAGGGTTCTGTAATGTTGTTTATTGTCTCTTTGCTCCTTCCTTCCTTCTTGTTTATTTGTTTTCCTTTTGTTTCAGTTTCTCTTTATTTCCTTTTTTTTTGTTTATTTCTTTCTGACCGTCGATTTATACAACCATTATTTCTTTCATTCTTTCTCTCAATGCATTTAAAGGTACCCCTATCGTAAAAGTTCTTTTAGTTTTGTGGTCTAATTTTTTAATCTGTTTAACATGTAATTTAGCCAAAATTCCAGCTTGTATAAAACAAACCAGTCAGATTTGGCCCCAGGTGTGACATCATTTCTGGATTGTAGCGAATCATCTCTAAGCAGAGATCCCTATAGAGACAGAGCACAATTAAGTCCTGACCATATCAGGGGGCAAAACAATTGACTGCTTTTTGATCCACTTTTGTCTCCATAACGCAAGTTTTTTTCGGTTCGACGGCTTATAAAAACTTACAAGTTCTGGGTTCTTTACCTTGTTGGTAATGCATCCCGTCACACAGCCATGTTTTTTGTTAGCAGACAAAAGTGGAGGCACATTCATGCAATACAAAGTCAATGGAAAGCAATGAAATGTTTCCCTCCCCAGTGGGTGCGGTTTAGTATGAGTATGATTTGTTGCACTATTTATGGGCCTGTGTCCACCAAAGGCACTTTTTGCGCGGGCAGTGTCTATTTTCTATACAAATATAATGAAGTTCAGCGCTGATGACACTGAATGTCCTCGGCGCTTTCAGTTGAAAACATTTCCGCTTTTGGTCCAGCGCTGTGCTCGTCAATGCCACCTTTCCCTTCTCGGCCAATTAAAATCGAGGTGGGGGTGGGATATATGATATGATCTACCTGTCAACAATGGCGGAGGAGAAACTGTCACTGACAACCCAGTCACTGAAGATCAGGCGATTCTTTTCCATCATTTGAGCTAACCTTTCTAAAGTTAACTAAAGTTATAGAGACAAAGTAATGCGGTCTGGAACACTCTGAAAATGAGGTCATGGGCGCTGCCAGTGCAAAATACACATTTGGTGGACACACCCTATCTATCCCTCCCAGTCAGATAAAGCCAATAAAGTTAGGGCATGTTAAAAAATAAACACCAACTGAAACAGAATGTTCAGCTCAAAGGGTCTCAGCTCAAAAGTCTATTTAGACCAACTTGTCTTTTAATCCATTCTTCTGGTCGGTGTGACGTCATATCCGGCAGTGGCTTGACAACTCGGTCAAGCCACTGCAAAGAACTGAGGTGTGTTCAAATTCTTCAAACTGAGGTGAACGTTCCAGCCGAATGGGTTTTCTTTGAACTTTTATATGTGAACTTTTTTGTGTAAACATTTAAATTTAAATGTGTTATTTTAATAACGCTTTAGCTGATCCTAATGACAACAGAGACACTAAGGATTGATAACGATAGCATACAAAAGGGTCTTTAAGAAAAAGTATCAACATAATTGACAGTTAGACAAGTTAACCATCTAAATTATTGTCAAAAGTTTAAATAAATGTACGTATATCTCCTGGGATAACTCCCATCACCTCCTACCTCCTCAGCCTGTGGGTTCACAAACGTTCGCAGTGAACTCAAAGCAAACGAAAAACGGTTTGAAAACGTTTGCCTTTGTTTGCTATTTTGAACGCATCTCTGCTATCCGCTACAAGGAAATGTCAATTTTAACTGCAATTGTTTTCACCGAGTTTCATCCCGCAACGTCACTTCTGGTTATCCACCGACCAGACCTATAATGTTACCGACTCTTCCAGGTCTGGCCAGCCTCACCCTGTTTGACCTCAGCGGGAACCTGTTCTCCTCCATCCCCAAACATCTACCCTCCTCACTCCAGCAGCTGTACATGTCTAACAACCATCTCTCTGAACTGGGGGAGGATAGTTTCTCGGGCCTTCTGAAGCTCCAGTACCTCCGCCTGAGTCACTGTAGCCTGCGGAGCTCCGACCTCCACCCACGGGCCTTTAACCTCTCCAGCCTGGTGGAGCTAGACCTCTCCTATAACAAGCTGAGTGTCACCCCAGCAGTCCCCAGCAGCCTGCAGTACCTCTACCTGGAGGCCAATGAAATACAAGGTGAGGTGGATTACAGGCGCACGCTTGATGGAGGACTGCAAGACGTCAGTCCCTGAAAGTACACACACACTCACGTTATAGTATTAACAGATGCATTCCACAATTCCCACAATGGTGATTTATTAGCCAGACTGTACCTCATATATCCACCCTGATGCTTACGGAGGTGGGGGGGGGAGGGGGGGAGGTGGTGGAAAATCTGACCAGATCTGTAGCATTAAAATACAAGGACACAAGGAGGTCGGCACTAGCTATAGTGAGGAGGCGGGTCACGGGTGGAGGCACAAGAGAAGAGGACTGAAGGACAAATGAGGAAAGAAAAAACAACGTGCACAGGGAATGTAAAAAGACGCTGCTGAAAACATCTGTGATGGATTCAGACGGTTAGCGTGGCAGCGGAGCCAAAAGCACACTGTGTTCCCCCTCTCTACCATCGTAGCTCAGCGCTCGCAGCACCTATAGCCAGGAGTCGCATAACAGCTTTTGACAGTGTCTGCAGCATTGTCTCAGTGTTAACCTCTGGCCCGTTGAGGGAATGTTCTGGCAAAGCTAGGGAGTGTGCTCTTGTTTCTCATTCTAGGCACACTTAGAAACAGGGGTACAGTGTGGGTCCACTTCACTCGCTAAAGGTACCCTGGCCTTTTTCCTCAGCGATCAGAGCGATGTTTATATCTTGACCTTTATTTCTGAGAGTGTGCAGCAGACAGGGCTGCGCAACCGCTCGGAGACCGAATGTGAGATGCTTCCTCAATAACACACACCTCACTGTCTAGCTATCAGCCTGAGAGCTAGCGTGCTTCTCGCCAAACCCTACAGCGTTGGTTTGCAAAATGAAATGGGGCAAGGAGGCGGGAGAAACCGTTGTGGTTTTATTTCCCCTCTGTCCTCGCCACAGCACCTGCAACCAATCTAATGGCAATCTAATTAACAGTGGCAAACAAGGGCACATAGACATTCCCTTGATTCATAATCATGACTTTCATTAGGTGGAAAAACGACGGGCCTGCGTACATGGGAACAGGCGTGGCGTTGTGGGTGGGCCTAACGTGTCTGGGCCCACCCACTTGAACTAGCCCATCCTAAATGACTGGGAGAACATGTATTTTTTTTAAATATATATATATACACAATAAAAACGTTTCTTTTTCTAAAATAAAGAGTCTGACGTTGGCCCATGTCTGTCAAGTCTGCGCACGCACGTTCGCAGTTCATAGGTTGTTCAGCAACCTATGATTTAGAACTAAATTAGCTAAATTAGGCTAATCCATTGCTATGGCACAACAGGCATCGATTGTCAAATATCTTTAAAGAGTTCAAATTGGAGTCATCAGAATCCTCCACTGCCTGCGTCTCGTCGTTACAGAGGTGAGGAGAGAGAGAGAGAGAGAGAGAGAGAGAGAGTCACGGGTAAATAATAAGCTATCTCGGCATTGAAAAAGTGTTATTATCAACCAGATGCGTTAGTTGCTTTCCACAGCATATCAGTAAATTCTGTTTTAACAAGAATGCCAGTTGGAAACCCTCAAAGGAAGGCAAATGAAAAGGCCCCGCCAAAATTACTTTGGCCCATCCAAAATTAAAATCCAGGCGCCGTGCCTGCATGCAGTTAAAGCTCTGAGCATTTATCTGGAACCACACTTTGACGGCACCTCTATACATAACTAAGGAGTCAAATCAAGTTTATTTGTACAGGCTTTTGTCTCCAATATGTCTCAGAGGTCTTTTGTACAGTGTACTGTATATATTTTATATACAGTATATAATAGGCTTCAGTAAGGTGTTTCTTCTCTCTTATCACTACAGAGTTCAACGTGACAAGTTTCTGCCGAGAGGTGGGCCCTCTATCCTACTCCAGGATGAAGGTCCTGCGCTTGGATGGGAACAAGCTGTCCTCCCATCAGCTGCCCCCCGACTGGGTCTACTGCCTCAGAGTGATAGAGAACATATACATCTGATCTCAGCCATGCGCCACATTTCCGACTCTGAAAGTATTATAAAGCAGGTGCTAAAGTCCACCTGGCTTTGACCTGGGTCACATCTGGAGGAACAGAAGAATATATATAACTCATTTTAGGGCTTAGTCTCGCTATGTACCTCTAGTATTTGCTAGCTATGACATTCTGAACGCTATAACCAGAAAACCAAAGCTGTGCCCTGTAATGTACACCCATAGAATAGAACCTTCTTTCTGGTAGAGTGTTAAGTGTGATATTGTACACTTAAAATTAAAATTAAATACAGAAATATTTAAACTGATACATGAAACATGCACTTGTAGGCTTACTGTGCACAGACAGAGAGGCCAGTGCAGGTCTGTTTGAAGAGTGATAACTTTAGATTATTGTAAATATTAATTGTTTTGAGGAGCGAATTATACACTTTCCAATAATGTTGTGCAAATTCATAGGTGAAGTAATTTAGGTTACTAATTGTCGCTTTGGATAAAAGCGTCTGCTAAATGCTTAAATGTAAAATGTAAATACTGTATCCTAAATACCGTTGTTAAAGGTTTTATTCATGGCTTTACATTACCTTTTGTGGAAACTTTAACTGAGCTATATATTTCAAAGCAATGCTTTACCGCCTGAATTAAAGAAATGACACTAAACATCTGTAAATGTGTTCTCCCAGTCACTCCCTCTACCTTGTTCCCAGTTCATTTTCCATGCAGCTCAGTCTGTGTGATATCATAGGGAAAATAGCTACTGTGGCAAATGCTTCCCTTTCATTTCTGGCTGCAGTGAAGGAGTACTGAATGTTCTTTACTTCGGCTGAGCTAAACGTTGCTTCTAGAGGGAGCACAGAAGAATAGTGAAACTCTGACTTCATTATTTACGAGTCAGCGGACTAGTCTGCCAGGGAGGCTGTTATTAGCCTACTTCTAGCTTACAGACAGCATTAACAATCTGAGCAGTGTGACGACAAAAGTTTAACATAAAAGCGTTGACATAACATTAGCAATTTCATACACACAGATTGTGCCCCCCCCGCCACAAAAACATACACACATGCACTTATACATTCACAGTATGTAATGTCATGTAATGTATAATTCACTGTTGAATTATCTTGGTAACACTCTGTTTGTGATGTTACTATATTGCCATGGGTTTGGGTTTCTTGATGTTGTCATGACGATGTTCCTGACTACAAGCGGTTTCTAGATATTTTGTACTGTCTGTATTGTTTATATTGAGTATTATATCTGTATATGTCCAGTATATGTCCAATAGATTATCCTTTTTTACTTACTGTTACTGATGTGAATGTGTTTGTTTTCCCTTTATTTCATTTATCTTATTATTTTAAAGAGCAATGTTGAGATAACTCCATGACTAAGCATCTCATAGCCAGTTAACACCTGTATGTTTTCTCTGTGCTCATGACAACAAAGAACTTGAATTTGAACTTGGAAGCTATTTTCATCAAACAGCATACTGTAGGTCTGGGAATGAGTGATAGTAAATCACCTTTTGGCTTTTGGAGCAGGATTTTTACTGTTGTAGGTTAGAGCTCCTGTTCTCATTATTTTTTTGAATGTTGGTGTGTGTGTGTGTGTGTGTTTCTGTGTGTGTGTGTTACAGCCACTACAAGATTTTCCAGGTGACTTGTAAACTTGGACGTCTTAGTCCATTGACAGATGACACTGGAAAAAGACTCACTTGTTCCACTGGGCGGGCCAGTGTCCACCGTCTAAACAACAAATCTGCTACAAAATGCATGTTTGCTTCTTGGTTTATAGTGTGAGAATCAGAAGAGCCTGCTATTTCCTATGAGAATTCATGGGCATGAATAGCTTTTTTGTGCACTATATAATGTTGTTTGTGGTAGGAATGTCACTGGCTGAATACAAACTTGTAGTTTTTCTTCTTAGACATGTCGTAGACTAGAGTTTTGCTTGTCCTCAGCTTTTCCGTAATCTACGCTGCCAAGAAGCCTGAATACCTCTGGATTCGTGTAGTCTGTAGTACTTGCCATCACAAATACCATTGTTCTGTCAGCCCTGCCTGCCAATTCTCTAAACCCCAGCACCAGGTAGAAAGTATGAAAGAAATACAATAAAGTTGATAACCAATATATACACACATGGTAAAAGAGTAGATGTTTTCACAACACATTTGGACAACATGACAACGTTTTGCCGTGTGTGATATTTCTTGTTGCTTCTCTGAGGGTGGCCATTGCTCCAAATGGAGAGAAATACTGGCTAGAGGATGTACAGCACAGACTGAGAGGCCAGTGCAGGTCCATCTAAAGACAGACTGATGTACAAATAGCTCTGACTGGCGGAGCCATCACGCCGAGTTGTTCCAGGACCCTGCTTTTCCTTCCCACTGAAGGAGACTCTGCTTTGGAAACCGCCAGGCAAAACACTGTGCTAAGAGTCTCCCCATGGTGTCATAACATCAAGGTGCAGGGCCCCTGGAAGCCGGGTCCCCGCACATTTCCAGTCCTGCCGCACACCCAGAGGCCCCTGTGAGCGTCTGAACAGTCTGCTGATATTATTTTCTGCCCGCTTGAAGTAACATTAGCACTTCCTGTAATTTATACCGTGGGTCCAAATCCAAAAACGCTCCTGAGCTGAATGGAATCTCAGAGTTAGCATCAGAAGCATGTAGCCAACAGTAGAAAGGCAAATGGCAAGCACACCTAATCTAGCTGTACCATGGTAACAGTGGCTGGCTCCGGATCTGAAGAATGTACAGTATACTGTACTGCATATAGGTTCAAATCCCAACGGGGTCACTGGTTTAAATTCCTCTACAGAATAAAACCAGCTGCTCCTGAATGTGTTATCTCATCACTAAACACATGGAACCTGCCTGGATTCCAGCAGGGAATGAGCTGGGATTAATGACAAAGTATTACACTTTTTGAAAAGGTTACATGTGTGAGGCTGTACATTTTTAATTTATTTCAATGAATCCCATCTCATGCCATCCTATTATTGTATTAAAGCCATCTATTAATATTTTTAGAGAGAATCACAGTGTATACAAGTTTATTAAAGCTTCAACCCAGCACTTTCACATTTAGGTTGTTTTGGGGACACCGACTGTAAGTTAGTATCACGTACCAGGTGAGATCCAACTGCAAACAATGATAAGAAACATTTTGTAGTTCAAATCAAAACAGAGGCAGACAGGATCCTAACATGGGTATATCTGGAAAGGCATTTCACTGCGTTCTCGAAGCTTACGCATCCACCGTGCTGTGTACAAATGAGCTTACAAAGTAGTTTGGAGTTATCAGGGCTGGGACCAACAGATAAAGGACTCAAAGGCATTACTCACACACAGGCAGTTGAGATTTAAAGTTTTACTTGGTAGCTGGGTTTGGTACACTGGTGAGCAGTCCACAAGGCAAAGGTATCCAAAAACACTAGGCAGGGTCAAGGTACACAGAAGTAAAGTCAGGGCTTCCAGTTAATAACTCGCTGGAACATTACAGGGAACAAAGACAACCTGGCAATAGACAAGGGGAGCACAAAGAGGGAGGAAGGGAGGAAGGGAGGAAGGGAGGAAGGGTAACGAGGGACAGGTGAAACTAATCATGGCGGGGCAGGCAATCACACAGGCGGGAAACACAAGGGCAGGAATAGAATTCTCTTGATCAGATGTGTTTGTGATAGAGTGTGGTCCTCCAACTGTCAACATCGTCCCTCTATATTGCCTCAATGCAACGCACTGCATCAACTATCATGTACATAAAACAAATTTATGTACAGAATAATGCATTGCATTTTATGACTTGCTGTTGCTTAGTACATAAGTAATGTCTTCATACCATTTTGTGACAGCATGATCGAATCCTGCTTGAAGCTTTTTAGCTTTTCTTTTAGCTTTTCAAAACATATATATTTTTTATCATTGTAAGACATTGTAGAGGGCTGTGATGTAATAGCCTACTCATTAAGCCCATTAAGCGATTGGAAACCAGTTTGGAAACCACCCAATAGGGACATGACACCAGAACCTTTTGGTAGAGCACTGTGTCTCACATCTTACATTAATTTTACTCTGAAATAAGTTGAAAATCTAAAGATTTCTGGCCTGGGATAAACCCCCAATGTTTAAAGACTAACAACGCCTGGACTGGAGTAAAAGATAAAAGAAGAAATTTTGTTTTAGCCAGAACTGCCAATTAGCACAACAGTTAGAAGGTTGTCCAGTTGTACTGAAATCATGCCTTCCGGATATACTGAAATGTTCTCCTGCACATACATGTTAAACGCTTCTTACTCCTCCTTATAAGAATTTTTCACAAACAGGTAAAGTTTCATGCTAAAGAGTGTGCATTTCATATGTATGTGTGAGCCCATATGTGTGCATGTTTGTGCGAATGTATTTCCGTTAGTATAAGCATTTAACATGTATGTGTGAGTCCGTTCCACCTGTATCTGTATGAGCATTTCATATGTACTGTATGTCTGTGTTTCATACAAGTCTATATGAGTGTTTCAGATGTATGAATGCACCCATTTCATGTTTACATTTACATTTACCTCCTCCCTAGGGAGGAGGTAATTGGGCGGTGGAAAGAACACTTTGAGGAACTCTTGAACCCAACTAACACGCCCTCTATGTTAGAGGCAGAGCGGGAGGATGATGGGGGATT
>JAODLI010074684.1:0-12953 GCA_027575585.1 Percopsis omiscomaycus | reverse complement strand
ACACACACACACACACACACACACACACACACACACACACACACACACACACACACACACACACACACACACGGGGACTGTTAAAAGAGCATGTGGGATGGCTACTTTGAAAACATTTATCCATTAATAATTATCCAATTGTTACGTAATGCACTGGAATTGTGAAACTGCAATTATTTTATCCTGTTACATTTTAGTTACCAACATAGTGACCAAGAAATGAAACAAATGTTTTATAGGTCAGTCAAATAAGAGAAGCCAATTTTGATTTACCTGATTTAAAAATACTGTGTTTTGTGCTAGATTATTGCAACTACCTATTAGTTGTAACCGTGGTACTTTTGAGCCAGGCAGTTAACCCTCCAAAGCTCCAGTAGAAAAGAATATATGGCGCCTCAAATTTTGGCACTCCAAATGCAATGCTAGATATGTCCTCTAGAGAGCAGTATAATAAGCCACTGATTATAATGATGCTACCATAAAACCAAGAGAGTGCAACTTTTACATCTGATTGAGGCTAACTCAAGGTCAACTCTATGTGCAAACACCCCAGCCAGGGTAACACGGTACAGTGTGCACAGATGTTATACATATACATATTTAAATGTATTGCATAATTTTAAATTCTTTTTAAACCAAGATACGTATAAAAACTGGCATACCATATTAATTTAAAAGCTAAAATGTCCCCTAAATAGCCATTTGTATGACTGCTGAATCTATTGTAGGACTGTTTACCTTAAGGCCTGGTCTACTGCCAGACCTGTGAAGTTGAAGAAGCTGAGGTACTCCTCTGCCACCATACGACTGAAGTCATTACTGCAGAAAGAAAGAAAGAAAGAAAGAAAGAAAGAAAGAAAGACAGACATTTTAGCATTCTTAGCTCAGACTCCAGCCCCAACCCAGGCTGTCAATATACACAAACACAGTTGGCTCCAGATACAGAACGACCCCCCCCTTAAAGAAAAACCTCAACCTCAGACTCCCAGGATGCATCTGTCAGAAAGGAGGAAACCCTTTAATCCCAAATTCTTTCTCATCAGAGCGAGACGGATGCTGACAGACTGACAGACAGATAGACTAGTCCAGAGGCACACTGCAGTTTGTCGAGTGAAATGTGATTTACAGTATGTACAGGGAACTAAAACTGCTAACTGATTTCTTTGGGAGGAAGATCCGATGAAAGCGAAGGCGTTCATGTTACATACAGTAATATTTACAACCTAGTCTGGATACTACTTACTGTAGTCTTTAATTAACATGTTTCTACAGCAATATACTAAGTAAGCCTTTTACCTCAATATACTTGACCCTAAAGGTGTAAAGGTATTTTTGTGGAGTTAAATTCTATCTAGTTCACTTTGTTTTTACTTCATTTAGTTTTATTTTTACTATTTACATTTGTGGCTCCAATCAGCATTGAGGGGTGGAGTCAGACCTTTTGTTTGGATTGATATCTCTTGTTGCATGTCAATGTTACTTAGTATACCTTTAATTTAACACGCAATACAACATTAGTATTACAACATGTATTCCACATTGTGGACACGCCCTCACTTCTTGCTGAGGTGGCGCGCCACGTCAGACTTCCTGAAGCCGTCCAGGTTGTAGAGACGCTTGGCCAGGCGTTTGGCGGCTGCCATGTCGGCGCGGCTACTGCCGTTTGTGAGGGTGTCGCTGCTGCCGAGACCCAGCCTGTCGCTGAGGTCCTGGTCCAGCTCAGAGTCTGTGGCCAGACGTGCCTTCTCCCTGGAGCGGGAAGGAAAGAGACACAGGGACACAGAGAGAGAGAGAGAGAGAGAGAAGGGTCAGACGGCAGAGTAACAACCACAGAGATTAAAGGGGAAGACACTGAGGAAGATACAGTAAAACATGGATGGAAGGAGGGGTCAAATGTAGAGCAGGGTGGTGGCACAAAATGACAGACGAGCCCGTTAAAAGAACGCAGAGCACTCGCAGTTTGAAGTGTGACGTAGTAGTCAGAGCCTGAAGGACAACGGAAAATACGGGGATGGACGAATGACAGAAAAACACAGAGAGGGCTGAAATGAGGGGGGAAAGCGAGGAATTAATGGAAAGCTGAAATGGAGGGGGCAGAAAATGCAAGAAGAAGAAAAAGAAGTAGCAGCAGGAACCATGTGATAGAGAGAGGATGAATGCAGATGATGAATGCAGATGCACAACATGAAAAAGCAATCACAAGTGGAAAACAACCTCAGCATCGTAAACAAAGCCCAGGAATTATATACAGATATAATTTGAACTTTTAACGAGATAAAAACATTTCCATTATCAGGATGACTTGGATATCAGGTTGATAGGTAGATTCTTTTTATGAATGGATTTATTTTCTGTCATTGTTATTACTTGCTGGTTGTTGGCGAGAGCCTTAATCAGTCCTGAATCTGTAAGGTAAAGTGATTCCAGTATGTTTTAGTGCCATTTTAAGAGTTTTAAGCATATTTTGCTGATTATTGGGATAATATTGTGAATCGCAATTATTTCGAGCACTGATTATTACACAGCTTGTCTATCCACTTCGGTTCAGATTCAAACAAAAATAGTATCATTGCACACTTAATATGCACTTTCAAAATCTTCCCTTTCCTCCAATTCTCATTATCATTAAGCCCCTTCAAAGCATTAGCGGGTTCAGAAGTACAGAGCTTATAATATCAGAATTCTGTGATAATTATTTAAGCATGTTATGTCACCTTGAGCCCAAAGCAGCTCTGCTTCTCTGAGATCTGCTGAGGCACGGGTTCACTGAGTTCAGTCTGTTAGAATTCAGAGCGCTCTTCGGGCGATGCAGGGTGTCGTTTTAGCACAGCTGAAGGCTGTGTAACCAATCTGGTCTGGGCAGCCAAACAAAACAATGACAGCCCAGCGGCCCGGATTCGTGCTCCAAGAGGCGAGCAACGGGGACACTTCCTGAACAAGTGGAGCTCACACCGGGATGTCTTCACAGAGCAAAAAGCCAGAGAAACCCACAACACCAGGCCCATGCTGCCCACAAAGACACTTCATCAGTCAATCATGCAAAATACAGACATTTAGAAAGCTATCTGATTTTAATAGTGCTACTATAGCTATTAGAGCTATTATTCTATATTGATATATATATATATATATATATAATAGCCACCTTCTACTCCCTTTCAAATAATGGAAACTTGAAGTTGAAAACTTAAAGTGAAGGTAGAGGAATATTGTACCACGCATAGTACAACCTGAGCGCTACAGCCATAACCAGAATTTGAATATTCCATCAGGCCAAAGGTAATATTTACATCCCAGTGCGCTGCGTACGGAACAGTGAGCGCGGTTCACGGGCGGGAGCTCACCTGTGGCCGCACCGCCTGACCGGGAGGTACCGGTCCTCCCTGGCCGCCACAGAGCCACGGCAGCAGAAGGCGGAGGGCGTCATCCCCTCCCCCCGCGCTCTCCTCCCTGTCCCCTGTCTCGCGGAGCCCCCCGGACCGGCCGGTCGGATGACCCCTCCTTCCCCAGAAGCCGCCGAGCGCATCCTCATGGGCAACACGCGTGTCCTTCTGCGGTCAGCACCATGCTAGGCCCCCGCGGGCGGGCCCCTCCAGGCCCGCAGCCCGGGACATTCCTCCCGCTTAGCTTTGAGTCTCTCTCAGGCAAAGAGAAGGGGCACGGGTCCTTTTTATTTCTCCCCTTTCCACCCGTCTATGTGCTGTCATTTGATCTTGTCCTTCCCCTCCGTCTCCCTGAGCAAAGGAGCTGTTTTGTCCCGCGATGCCTCTCCCTCCCTCTCGCTCGCCCTCTCCTACTGTTTGGGGTTGTTCCTGTTCCTCTTCGCACTCCTCCCTCTCTCCCTCCGTTGTGCCTCGCTCTCCCTCCCCTGTGCAAACCTTAGCGGTAACCCCTGCTGACCTTGGCCTGTGTGCGTGGCCCAAAACCTGCCTTGTGTATCCCCCCGCTCTCTCTCTCTCCCCCTCTTCCAATCTCCAATTACTCCCCGTCAGTGAGAGCATCATTTGGGGCGCTGTATTCATTCCGTTCACCTTGATTCAGCTGTGTGCTATTGACACAGCCAGGGAAAACAGGGTGTCGGGTTTAAACTGAAAATATTCAATAGGTGTGTGCGCTCTGTTTGTTTGTTTTTTTCCCCTCTGAAACCGCGTCAGCCTCTGGGAAAGAATAGGTACGCTTTTGCAAGCAGTGGCAGTCCTTGTAGCACTAGAGTAACGCCACAGGCACCTGTTGTCTTCTGTGAGAGCACAATGCTGAGGTCATGAGAGAATTACTCTGCTTCCACGGTCTATCATATAATTGGACCCCGCTCTCCCCAGTCCAATGAGCAGATCCATACAATGGCTCTCTGTTTAACGGGAAGAAAAACATCGCAAAGGGGGGTAGTGGGGGTGCCAGATGGGAGGCAAAATTCCAATCCAACGTTTATCAAAGCCCTGAGTAATATTTGCTCTCTTTTTCCTGGATTCCTCCACCCCAGGGCTGGCAAAGTTGGGCTGGCCACATTGATGCCTGATAACACCTTCAAAGATAACACCTTTGTAGTGTAAACATTTGCCAGGCTGGTGCAGAAAGATTCTGAGTGATTAAAAGCTGTGGAATTGTACAGTATGTTATTTCAGTTACCTTAAGTACTTGCTGTAGCTATAATATAAGAATTACCATAAATACTCCCCGAGCGGCTTTGTGGTTTTTACAGTCTTAGACTGTAAAAAAAATAAGAAAAAAAAGAGTGCAAATAAATTGAGCCTGGAAGATGGATTATGTTTCCTTTTTCTGTGTCAGCGGACGGGCAAGCTTTCTCTAGCCACACACACAATGAGACCAGTGTTCCATAGATGGCAGAAAAAAACAGCTGTTTGGATTGGCGGGAAGCGATTCTTAATAACAACAATATGGAAGGGCCAAGCAGACACTTTTATCCAAAGCACCTTACAGTGAAGGCAATTGCAGATATGGGAGCAGGTAGGGGTTGGGCATCTGGCTCAAGGATGCTTACAGGTAGGCTGGGCATGTAGGGGATCGAACCCATTACCTTTCCTGGAAATCAGCCACCTTAAACACCAGGCTATGCTGTAGTCGACAGGTTAAGAACAGTGACCTGGACACCTGGACTTGTGCATGTGCATGAAACACTTCCTATGTGTGATAACCACGACAGATTTCAGGTTTAGCACTGAGCAACGAAGCGCAAGTCCTGTGTTCCTCTGCTGCCATCTAGTGGTTTATGGGACAAGGTGACCTAGTGCAGTCTGCCTCTGCAGTGGTTTCTATAGAGGGACAGTCACAAAGGCAGCCTATGTCCCCTTTCACATTTGAAACAATGAGCGGGCGACATGGCCAAAAGCTTCCATCACAATATATGTCATACAGTCTCTACTATGAGTGAGGACGAACACACAACGCTATAATATGGACAGAGAGCCGAACAATACATAGACTCTAGTGGTGGGAATTCATACAATTCATACAACCTAAAGAATTTGTGATATGAAATAGAGACAAAATATGCTGCATTTCAAAATAAACTCCCCCAATTTAGACAATAGGGTCTGGGGAAAACGATAATGTTGTCTGGGTCTCTGACAGTGAAGGTGAGGCCTTTACTGCTGCAGCAACCATCTGGCTCGATCTAAGTCACCTACAGGAGCAAATACACACACACACACACACACACACAAACCTTACAGTATGCCCTTCCTATCCCTGGCATAGATGTGCGTGCGTGCACATGCACACACACACAGCATAAAGGGATTCATGCGCTTACACACACAGACCACAAAGGGACCACTGGATGCCTACTATCGATCAATGTTCTCTCAAAACTGCCCTGTTCCAGAATAGCACTGCAGCGCTGCCTTGTGCAAGGACACACACACACACACACACACACACACACACACACACACACACACACACACACTCTAGCGGAGTCATTTGTCTGGAGACAGACAACGATCCATTCCTGGGCTACTGACCTCTAAAAAATTCATCAGGAGCGCATTAACATCTAAAACAATTAATTTGTAACTCAATCTTGCAATTCTATTCTATTCTGCACATATGCTGCTTATTAAACGATTTCCACGTAACTCATATTTTTGATCTTTTTTTCCACATGGATAATCACTCCATAATGTGGCTTACTTACTATGCACTTTGACAGTTAGATGTATACATTCTGCACTACAAGCTTGTCAGAATGTTTCCCTGCCAAGAGTGGAGCAGGAGAGTCTACTGGTCTGAGTGTTGGAAGGTCACGGGTTCGAGCCCCGGAGTTGGCCTACCACTAAACATCTTGGAGCAAAATGCCTAACCCCTAGGTGCTGCTGTAATTGTACTTGTGCTGTAAATGTCCGCTAAATGACCTACAGTAATTGTTAAATGTCCATTCCCACAATTCAACTGTCAATATAATGTGCCTGTAATTTGGTCCAAACTAAGAACTAGGAAAGTTTACCGTAACCTGTATAATTTACTGTCCGCAAACACTGCTTGTCAACTCACCTGGGGAAAGAGAAGGAGGGGTTGCTGTACCAGCTGCTACCCAGATGTACCCCTATTCGGCCTCTAGGGGGCGTGTCGTCAGAGCCGCTGCTGAGCCTCTCGCTGGAGGGGGCGCGGGTGGCGTCCGAGTCCCCTGTGACGGTGAGGATGGACTCGGACAGGGTGGGCCTCTCGTCGTGGGCCAGGGGGGCGAAGCTCAGCTGCACAATCTGCCTGGCGCTGTGGCAGACCGGCGCCTGGATCGCCGGGGTGAGGGTGGGGAGGTCGAAGGTCAGCACCGTCTGAGTGCTGGAGCTCAGCAGCTCCTCGCTGTCCAGGCTGCTGTAGGACGTCCCCTTGGCACGGTGGGACTCCATGATGCTCTCAAAATGGCGGCTGAAGGTGTCCTCTGCGGTGCGGCGCGGACCGGAGACCAGCAGGGGGGATTTCAGGACAGGGGGGTTGTTGTCGAAGAACGTCTCCAGCGGCCTGGATGTCAGCAAAACAATGAATAAATTAGAACCCCCTCACAGTGTTCATTGATAGTCTAAAGCCACAACAAGGACGCAGAATCCCGGAAAGTGCCAAATAATGTACTGTGCATACACTGAATGGCACTGTACTGCAGCTCAGAAAGTAGCGTGTAATTAATGCACAGGCGCCACCAAACTGACTGCTTGTCTACTTGTGAAAGTAGGCTGTGTGGTTAAAATAGAAATGAAAAGATGGGTCAGTGGAAGCTCCTGCTTTTCAAGCGTGTGCGTGTGTATCTCTATGAATAGATGGTGTTTATTAGTGGTGTGTGTGTGCACGTGCGCGAGTGCTTCTAACTGTATGTACAGTGCACAGTGCAGTCATGTACCATGAGGTTCTTTTTAGGCCGTTTTTGTGCGTTTACCTCTTCAGCAGGTGTCCGAACACCTCGCGCTCCTCCTGGGCGGCGTGCCGCCTCTTCCTGTCGTCTCCCTGCATCCTCACGCTGGCCCAGCTCACCACCTCCTCCTCCTCCTCCTCTTCCTCCTCGTCCTCCTCCTCCTCTTCCTCCCGCCTCCCTCCCTCCTCCTCCTCCTCCTCCTCCTCCTCCTCCGCCCCCTCCTCCCCGCGGGACCCGCTGCTGCCGGCGGCCGAGGTGCCCAGCACGCTGCGGTTGCTCCCGAACGCCGAGTCGGCGTCCTCCTGCTCGGCCAGCAGCACCTCGTCGATGTCTGTCTCGCGGTAGCAGCGGAGCGGCACGGCGTCCAGGTCCGTCTCCGAGTACTTCAGCGTCCGCCGGATGATGCCCGTCTTGGGCGAGCCGCCGTCCGCCGCCGGGGGCGGGGTCACCAGCTCCACCTCCACGTGCCGCACCTCGTGATTGGCCGAGAGCACGGGCAGGGAGGTGGGAGGGGTCGGGGTGGGAGACTCGCTGGAGTTACCACTAGGAGGCGCTGTGGAGGCCTCCAGAGAATCTGCAGCGGCGGAGAGAGAGACAAACAACTTGCAATTACTGTTGGGGAATTACCGCCCCCTGCTGGTGAAATATATTGCTTATCGTACGTTTATTTTTAACATGCTCCTTTATTTGCTTAGCAAGCTGCATGCCAAGAGCGTCAATAGCATCGGTAGGTTTGTTCTGGCAGTACTCAAGTTCTCAATAGACTTTGGTTGAAAAGTTTAAGGTAATTTCTCAATTTCTGTCTGGAATTGGCATTCTGAACGCTGTTATTTTGGTTTAACTTCCGACGGTGCATGCCCCGCCCTCATCTGAGTGGCTCTTACTCCTCTCTACTCCTCCCCCTACAGCTCCCATAAGCTCACATCCTTCTCTAGCCCTGTAGACTTCGCGGTTCTTGAAAAGTGCTCTCTGTAGGCAATACGATATCTGATAAGGATAATCGCAATGTTGACAGTGTATATTAACACACAGCAATGGCCAAGCAGTGGCTTACAGCCCAAAAACCACTCAATACAACTGGCTTTGGAAGACACTATAAGAGTAATCAATGCACGTCTTCACTTGATTCATGCCACTTAATTTCTCACTGGAACAGTCCTAAGACCCATCCCATGTCTCAGTGCGCTACAGATACGAGCGGCGAAGGCGGTAATCGGCTGTGGTCTCACTTTTCTCTCCCCTGCCGGCGGCCTCCTCGGCAGCCGTCCCAAACAGGAACTCCCACTTGGCACGGGCCATCCTCTGACAGTGGAGGGAAGGCCCAGGGAGGGCACAGCCACTGTCCGTCTAGGAAGAGCAGTTGAAGAGGGACAGACAGGCAGGGGACAAAACAAGAGAGACATAGACTGCGTTTCATTCATGGCCTTTAAACTGGACTGTTAGGTAGTAAATCTAATGAAAATGTAAAACCATTGCATTCATTATTTTTTCTAAATAATAAATAAAACACTGTTTGTGTCTGGTTGAAAGCAGCATTACAAACATGTTTTCTTTTAAATCTCAGAGAGCAGAGTGGGGCTTGCACTCTCCTTTACTCCTCCCTATACAGCCCTCATAGGCCCACGTCTTCTCTACCCCTCCCCCTACAGCCATGTGCACTTTACAGTGAGCTGGGGAGCACAGATGGGGTTCAGGGGGGGGTGCTAACACGTAATCGCTGAGTGCATCTTTAAACGTGAGATTGCTGCTAATATGATTTCAGTAATACTGGAGCCAGACCTGTATGCCGGACGTGGCGGCGCCAGTCTCGTTGCTCTGGTGGCTGGACTGGCTGGACTCTGGGGACACACAGTCCCGGTCCCCCAGGCTCCCCGTCACTCCGCTGGAGCTCCGCGAGGAGGAGCCCCCGGTGGCCACATGCTGCTGCACTCCCTCCGGAGGCTCCTCCACCCTCTGCACCTCCTCCCCCCCCCCCTCCCCGTCCTCGTCACAGCCCTCGTCCTCCTCCGGGGAGTCCAGCACCACGGGTCCCAGAAGCAGCGCCTCCCTCCGCCTCTGCTCGGCCCGCTTGTGGCGGGACGCAGGGCTCAGGGCCCGGCGGCCCGTCCTGGGGCAACGGGTGGGGGCAGGTGGGGGGGAGAAGCTGCACCCGCGCCCCAGGACGGGGCTTTGCCTTGGGCTGCCCACCTCCTCCTCCTCCTCCTCCTCCTCCTCCTCCTCCTCCTCCTCCTTCCCCTGCTGTCCCCACTGCTGTCGGGACGTCCAGCTGACGGGCGACTCCTCCACCCTCTGGTGGATGAAGAGTCTGCGGGCCAGCTCTGTGCAGTCCCCCCTCTCAAAGCAGCTGGGCTCTCCCGTCCTCCCGTCCGGGTCAGGCGACCAGGAGTCTCCCGTGTACTGCGGGGGCTGGCGCCGGCGCAGGCCGGGGCTGTCCGGCGCCCGGAGCTCGGCGCGGAATAGCCTGGGGTCCCTCATGGGAGAGCTGAGATCCGTGGGAGGGTGGGAGGGGCGGAGAACCCTGGAAGGGAGGGCGGGAGAGCCGGGCCCCGCCGTCTCTGACAGGATGGAGTTCGGGAGGCCCTCCTCTGCGCGCGTATCGTGATTGGTGTGCGAGTTTGTTTCGTGCGAGTGCGACAGGGAGACCGACGTTTCAGGCTGGTTGGAGTCGATGTTGTCCGTTGCTGGTGAGTGTTGGCTGATTAAAGGGATGTTCATTTTAAGCGTTTGCTGCTGGAACTGTTGTGCATTCGGGGTTGAATTGTACAATTCTGCTGGGCGCTGGGAGCCGCCGGCCGGCTCACCTGAAGCATTGTGCAATGAGGACCTCCTCGTCTCTGTGAAGACGGAGGATACTATGGTCGCCTCCTCCGCTAGCCTCCGGGCGACCTCGGGGCTGGGAGCTGGAGAGGAGGCTTTGCTGCCACTTAGCTGGTTCATGCCCTCAACTAGTTTATTGCCAAGTGTGAGGATTGCTCCCTGAGGCGAGGCGCTTCTGTTACAGGCACGGGCAGCGTGTCTCTGGGAGGCTGGACTGGTTGGCTCGGTTCTGTCCTGGCCCGGCTGGTGAAGAGGGCTCTGAGGTCCACCCAGGCACGGCCCGGGCCTCGAGCGAGGAGGCGTGGCCGAAGCAGGCTGCCCGGGTTGGGAGGAGAGCTGTTCTGGCGCTAGGCTGCCAGTGCGTTTATCCGTGCCGCCGTCATCGGAGGACCCGCAGATGTTCTGGAGCCGGACGGGGGAGCCGGCCCACGACTGGCAGCGGGGCTGCGGGCTGCAGCGCGAGCCGGAGCTCTGCTCCAGCGCGTGGGCTAGCTTGATCCTCAGCAGCGGAGAGCCAAACTCTTCCACTGCCCGCTGGGTGGCCGCCCTGCCGATGGGGTCCAGCGGGGCGTGGCGGAGGCCGAGGGAGGCCGTCTGCTGGTGACTTCCTGGGGAGTAGAAGGTCAGCTTCGGACTGGAGCTGCAGGAGGAATCCGGGCTCCCAAACCAAACAGGGTGGCTGAGCCTTTTGCGGAATTGCGTTGGGGTGGACCTCTCCTCTCTGGGGGTCCTGAGGTGCACAGAGCTCTGGGGACTCCCCAGCGTCTTCACGTTAGCCTTCTCCACGTAGCTAAAGGTAACCACAGAACGCGTGCTGTCGCCGGCCTCTTTCTCGCCGAACCTCTGGCAGCTGGAGGGTGCGGGAGGGACGGTCACCCTCCCAGAGGAGGACGGCGAGCCGTGGGAGGCCGGGAGCCCATCGCAGGGTAAACTGCGACGCTTGGCGACCGCTGCCGAGGACCGGGGGGAGCTGTTGTTGTTGTTCTGCCTCCGCTGGAAGCTCGCGCTGCGCCCGGAGGAGGACTGGCTGTGAGCCGGGGGGACCTTCTGGCAGGTCGGACCGCGACTGCCGAGGTGAGAGAGGAGCTCCGCAGGGCCGCCCTGGCCCGGATTTCCCCGACAGACCACCTCTTCCTCCCCAGCTCCCCCGAAACTAACCTTCCCTCCATCCTGCTCCGGGGCCGACCTCACCTCCACGTACAGATGAAGGACTTTTCCAGATTGGGACATGACCTCAACTCAGCACATAACGAGGACACAGAGGCTGGTAGAGAGATAGAGAGAGCAAGTGGAGAGAGAGAATGCTATAGAGGGTCTATAGAGAGAGACAGGTGGTGACGAAGAGAAGTTTCCTCCTCATCCCGTCCTCTTCCTTGTGTGCCTCGGCTTTGTTTGGCTATTTTTTGCTTATCTGCTGGTGCTGAATGCGAGTTTATTTTTAGAAAACCCCTCTTCTCCCCCCCCTCCTGGGCCGACTGTGTGCAGAGACACAGAGACACACAAGCTGGCCGGCCACGGGGCAAACGTGCCCGCAGGACATCTTTAGCAGTCCCTTCTTCATACCTGTGGATGACACGGAACGGACACATTGTTGTTGTTCTTCTACTGTTAATTGTTCATCCTTCTGTAAAATGATGATTGGTAGCAATTACTTCTCAGTAATGTATCATGGCAGAGACAAATGTGAAAGCAACAACAATCAGCTAACACTCTTAATTGCTTATACTGTACAATAATATACTGTATACCATTCACAATCCTCTACGTTTAGACCACTGCTAAACTAGTAGGGAACTAAACTGTGTGCAGTAGAAAGTGCTGACGAATAGAGCACACAGCTTTTAGCTTCTGAGAAATCCAGCGTGATGTATCCTAATCCATTTATTTTAATCTCCTTCAATATTCAGACAGGAGTTTGTACACATAGATTTGACAAATACAAGCAGCAAGTTACCATGCACACACACAACTAATGAACTATCAAATTATGACATTTTACATGTAGCCTACAAACACTTTTATGTACTGTAAATATTTCACTTATCCTAGATATGTCTATTTTCTAACCATACTATTTATTTTTTTTCCGGGTTATATAAAGCACTGTAATTTGATGTGACATTCTTGGTATCACAAAGAACATTGGGTCCATCCTGTTGGCAGGAAGCGGAAAATCATTCCTCACTTCCTGCAATGTTCTTTGACTCACCAATGATATGAATGACACTGTTTCATTTTCTTTAATGACACAAATCACGGCTCAGTATTCAATCTGACAAGAAGCTATAATGAGATTTAATTTAGTCATGAAAGTCATGGAGGATGAGAATCTTATTTTATTTACAGCAATTAGTTTGACATTGATGAAGCAGGCCAGATAGCAACCGTGGGTTTGGCATATGGGGCCATGTCATTGCTTCCTTTCAATTCAAATGAGCATTGGGTAATTCATCCTGTCAGTACACACCTGTCAACCCATATCTGTAAAATCTCAGAGTTCTCTGATTTAATATGTTCTTTCCCTGCCAACTACTGCATGTTAAAAACTCAAACACGAGGACAGGGTGCCTGAATGCATTGCACATAAAACTCTTATCCCAGAAGTGCAAAGCCTAAAGGAGTCTCTCCTCGTTGCTGAGGAAAATCCCTTGGCAATTATTCAACTCTGGAAAACCAATCCAATTGTCAACATTTGTTTTTGGATTGTTTTCTTTTCATTCCATGCCAATAAATCCAAGCGCAGACAACAGATGGGGGGGGGGGGGGGGGGGGG
>JAODLI010074683.1:0-34300 GCA_027575585.1 Percopsis omiscomaycus | reverse complement strand
TGTGGGTGTGTGTGTGTGTGTATGTATGTATGTGTGTATATATGTATATGTGTATGCATATATATATATATATATATGTATATGTATATGTATATGTATATATATATATATATATATATATATATGTGTATTAATATATATATATATTTATGTATGTGTGTATATATATATGTATATGTGTGTGTGTGTATATGTAAAAAGAAGCAATAAACAGCAAAACGCTGTTTAACCAAGGTAATCTTCACACAAATCCTCAAATATCAGTGAATTATTTATTTTTTTACATATCGATGTAACTAAATACACATGCAGGTAGGCTTTATAAATATTGTAAATCAATGCATTTATTAACTACTAAATACTAAAAATCGCAGTTCTGTCTCTCTGTATTTATGCATTTTGAATCACGTGACGATAAAGCATTTTGGACCTCAGCTGACTTGACTCTACATGGCTCTGTGTGGCGCCACTGGTGTCGACAATGCGGTTTTCAGCGAAGAAGAAATACGTAATATCCGTATATACATGCAGATGTGATGTAAACGGATTAAAAAGACCAAACTGAAAGTTTGTGTAACATTAGTCGCTGTCACTAAAGAAATGTCATAATAGACATCAATCTGGGGTCGCAATCATTTGACTGGTCATATATTCATACGACGACTTGTATGTCTACGGTGAGTTTTAGTTTTCCAAAGAGAAAGCTGAAAAGACCCGAGTGTCATCCTGGTACTGCTAAAATGCTAACTTATATTAACTAATTACGTTAACGTTACTGGTTTGTCGACATTAACGTTACGTAATACAAGAATATTTGCACTTCCTTCCTGCTTTATTTCGCTCAATTCTTTTGTTTTTCGGCATCCCATATTCGGTATACATATTATGTATTTAAAGTCTTTATTTTGTTACTAGTTCGTTTATTTCAAAGGCGTCAAGTTCACCAAGGGAAACTCCTGCAAATGTATTTAATTTGCGAGTTGGTAATTATATTGACGAGGGTCTAAAGGTACTGTGTTTGAGATAATTTGGCCGATTAGACCTCTTGGTGTGTACGGAACCAGGCTGTGTGCGTGTTCTCTACGCTAAGTTACATGCTAATATTGTGCAATATTGTATTTGCTGCATTCAACACTCATTTGATGATAATTTTATAAAATCAATGTCTCAGGAGTTGCAACAGTACATTATATCTATTGAACGCTTCTGCCTTGTCCACGCCATTATTTTAGTACATAGGCGTCAGCGTCGCACATCTCGGGCATGATAACGGACACCTTCTTGATCATAATTTGATATAATACGTGAGACAAACTGCACCATAGGGACGCCTTCGATCAACCTGATCAGGTCAAATCTGCCTGTTATCTCCCCTAGCCATCTTTATAAGCCCATTAACCCCTTCCTCTAGATGTCTGAACCCTCAGCCAGATGGGCACACTGGTATCAGAATGAGCCTTACCACCATGGAAGACCGCCACTACATTTTAATCCAAGATTTGCTCAGAGCCAGATTTCCTGGAGACCTCAGCCGCCATTCATGAGACTACCACATCCAAGATTTCAGAGATCATCTTACTATGCCCCTCGCCCACCGCCACCCTCCTTTTGCAGACCCCCACCTCCACCATGGGCACGCTGCCCTCCACCCACTTTGAATATTGCACCATCATATGCTGCCATTTCATTCCATCAGGACTTGAATACACATCATCCACAACAATGCATTAGCAGGAAAAGACAGTTTCCTTGCTCAAGCAAGGTGGAAAAAGGTAAGAGAACAAAGAAAGTAACAAACATATCTAACAAGGCAAATGATGGACTGTCTCAAGTTGGTGAAGATTCAGATACAAACACGACGACGACAACAACAAATGCGGCAACTAAACCGCAGGAGCAAGCAGACCAGCACAAAGTGATAAATGGTCCCGATTCCTCATTGTCTCTGATTTTAATGAGAGGATTACCAGGGTCGGGGAAATCAACACTTGCTCAGTGAGTAAATGAGTTAATTACTTAACCTACATTGTTTGTCGTTAAAAGTAAAATTTGTATTCAGTTTAACTTTGCAGTTATCTTGTTTTTGTATAAACCGGTATTGTGTAAACTGAATATTTTTCTAACAGGGATTTGCTGTCCACGGGACCAAATGGGTTAATATTCAGCACAGATGACTACTTTGTTCTGAATGGTGGCTATAACCCAAGTTTGCTTACTGTGGCTCATAAATGGAACCAGGACCGAGGTATTGTTGATAAAATGTATTTACATTTCGTCCCATCTCAGTCTTATTTTTTTGCAACACATGACTGTAGAGGGACGGGTAGATAATGATGTGATGCTGTGAGAGAAGTAGAGAAGAATGCCAGCTACTCTGCTCTCGGGTGTGGACAGGGCATGCACTTCAAACTGTTTTCATAACTGTAATTCCAGGCACAAATGGAGGAGAGTACCTTTCTGCGTGCAGGGTAGTAAATGTAACTGTAAAGTCATTATTGGTGGAAAAGTGCATTATCCAGTGAAACACTTTCGTATGTATTAAATGTGATTTGAGAATGTGGCTTTTTTTTACTTTTTTTTTTATTTTGACCTTGTTTCAGTCTATTACATACATGTGTTTCTTCATCCTCTTTTAGCTAAAGAAGCTATGCAGAAAGGCCATTCTCCTGTAATTATTGATAACACAAATGTCAAAGCTTGGGAAATGAAGCCATATGTTAAAATGGTAGGTCTTATGCTTTCACATTGGACTACTTGGTTGTAATAAAATAGTATTGATTACAATGTGTACATTGACAAATGTACACATTATCACAGGCCCTGGAGAGAGGATACCAAATCTCCTTTCGTGAACCTGACACCCCGTGGAAGTTTGATCCCACTGAGTTGGCAAAGTAAGTTACTATTTTAAAGAGGCACTAGGCAACTTTCCTCAAGGTTCTTCCATGTGTTCTAAAACAGCCAGTAACTGTATACTGATGCCTACTGGCATAGAGAAGCTGAGCCTAATCTTGGGTCTAGCAGTAAATGGCAATGAAACCAATAGCTCAATGTCCACTATAAGGTTATCACTCTAGACATTATTAAAATGTTACCCATTATTTATAATGGTGCGTAGCACAACCTCACAGATGGCTTTAATATTCACTTACTGGGCTTATACAGTTTTGTAGTTCAATGGGCAACGGATGCATTCCTATTTGAAAATGGGGAAACAGTCCAGCCAGACCCCTAACCCATATGTTTGCTCTACAGGAGGAACACGCATGGTGTAGTGCATCAGAAAATCGCTATGATGTTGGATCACTACTCAGTTCCTATATCGATAGACCTTGTAATGAGTTCACAGAGCCCAATCAATGTAAAAAATAACACAAAAAATAAACCTATACCTGTAACAAAAAAAAAAGTTAAATGTAACCCTAAAAAGAGGCCTAAAAAGGGGGTTGCATCATGTGCTCAGTAATTCCTTTCAAAACAATTGCAATAACTTTCCACCAGCAGATGTTTTAGGTGAGTAACTTGTAAGGATCAGATTTTCAGATCTGCAATTTGTCAGCCTTTTTATTTTTTTATCTTTTTTAATCGTTTGAGACTTTTTCAAATGTATTTTTTAATTGAATTTCTCAACAAACCTAGAGTGGTTTTCTTACTTCATGTAATCTAGTTTTTTTTTTTTTTTTACCCGTTTGCTTCAGATTTTACAAATGTTATGTGAGGGTAACATAAATTTATGTTTTATATTTGAGGACTTCACTGATGACGAAATTTGTGTCAGTAATACTCCCCTTCATAAAGACTTCTTTTTGTGTGTGTTTTCCAGCAACAAATGGTAAAGACATGCACCCAGAAAAGAATGAAAACATTTTTAAACTTTTGATCTCTTTTCATTTTCAGTGTATGAGTGTATGTGGCACATGCTGTGTCTGAATTCTCCCCTGTGCAATTTGAGTATGCAATATTTTGTGTTTTAACCATGGCATTTAAAACACAGAAGCTAGTCCTCAGAGACTAAACTAATTTTTAATTAGTTTAGTCTCTAAGGATGAGCTTCTTCATGGGTTATAAAAACGAACTTCCTCTGGGATTCAGAAAGTCCTCCAAGCATGCTGGCTGTAAGACACGAGCTTCAGTGTACAAATATTTTATGTTCTTTTTAGTATGAGATATGCAGTAGCTATTTGAGTCCATATTGAATACAAAGAAATTTAGACAACTTGCACAGGTGTCTTTCATAATGTCAGTCAGACTAATTGGCTCCCACCAAAGACGCACTGACGTGTGTTTGTCACGTTCATACACTGAAGATGGCTTGATGCGAACATGTCTCTATTTATTGCTGCTGCCACGAAAGAGAAAATAAAATAACTGAAGATGCAGATTCAAGCCATCCTTTGAGTGCAACTGTCTTTACTGTTTGTTGCTGTAAAAACATTGTGACTGTGCACACCTATCTGCCAAGAGTGCAGTATTTAAAGATAATTAATGAAATATGAAGGTCGGATCTGCGCAACATATCTTCCTTTAGTTTTCCAAGAAATTTGACTAACATAGCATGACTTGCTTCCTTTTAGTTTGGTGAAGGTAAAGCCCCTATTTTAGAGTAATGCTCTTATTTACAGTAAATACAATTATTGTACAAAACAAACGTCTAGGTAAAGATGAACATATTACAAGGTGATTGGAGACAAAACACTGTGTTCAGGTGTTGTGCAATATCCACTTTCCGCTTCTAAAATACATACATTATGATGCTAGATCTCGCACACTATCATTACACCAGAATAAAAAGCTCTCACTACAGTCACGGTTATTACAGAGTCAATATAATAACTGACAGTCTGAGAGGCCATGACCCAGCAGCACACTGAATTTATTTTGCCCCCACAGGAAATCTGATTGCATTGTGTGCTGCCATATTCCCTCTAGTGTTCATTAAAGCATAGAAAGCTGTTCCGCTGGCTTTATCAATATCTACACATTTTTCCAATGAAGCCATGATGAAAGATGGTATTCATGTTTGAAAATGGTACAGAAGTTCAAAACGGAACATGCAATAGCTCAGATTTCTTGTGCAAAGAAGGTTTTGTATATGTGCAGTAAGTGGTATAATTGCTCACATCTTTTTTATTTAATTAAAAAATATATTTTATTTACATTTGATATGTGATTTTATATTAGTGTGAATGTGTTAAATTGACACTCCTGGCATTTTGTGGTTGAAAAACATTGTTTTGGAAATTCCAAGGATACATGCATCCCCTGCATTCCTCTCTGCCCCTCACCCTACAGCCAACAACACAGTTGTTTCAACATCCGATAGTAAGCTGGGGCTGAAATTTGGGGTTCTGGGGATGATATTGTGCAATAGAAGAGTATACCTTTAACATTTACAATTAAGTTATTTGGCGGACCCTTTTAACCAAGTGACAAGAACTGCACAAAAATTGCACTAAACTGCACAAAGGTTTGAACAGAAATTGCAGTAGAACCATTAGCCTAACCTTGTGCTAGGAATACTTAAATTCCTTTGGGATATATTACCAATTTCTATTTCCCATAAAATATAGACCCAACATTCCCAATTCCTTTGATCAACTTCAGTGTTCTTACTGACCTAATAGATCTGTTGATGCAATCTCTGGATCCCAAAACCATGCAAATAAAAAAATGTCATCAGCCTTCTGATTTTCTTTGTCCCCTTGTGACCTAGAGGTAATTATGACAGATTGGCAATAGCATCAGTTGCAGCCGGTCAATTTACTGCTGCTCCTACATACTGTAGAACACTTAGTGAATAGGAATACTTATACTACATGGCCAAAATATGTGAACACCTAAACACTACACCCATATATGCTTTAATTTCAAAACGATAGGCAATCATTTGGAGTTGGCCCCCAATGTTTCTGCCATACCAGCCTCCATTTCTTTAGGAAGACTATATTTTAGAACATATGGCTGCAGGCATTTGCTCCCGGTAAGGCACAATAACTAACTGGACTCTAAAAACACTGCACTATACTATGCACCTAGTTTTATATGTTGCACTTGTGCACTTTACTGGGGTGTTGTCTTGAGGTTGTCTGTGATGTAGCCTACTGTCTGTTTTGTTGCGTTCTGCGAGACTTGGCAAAGCAATGTTTTTTAAAAAGAGCCTGTTTTAAACAAATTGACAACGTTAACATGCATTCTAGCTATGGCAAGTTACTAGTTTCATAACAACTTAACCGTATTTCCTAAGAAGTGGATACCTCTAGAGAGCAAAAACGTGATGGTTATAATGAGGCTAGTTCAGGCCATTAAACAAACAAACAAGCATATATCATATCTATGCATCGAGGGTATAAGATCAAGGGCACTGTAGGGCAAAACATTCTATGGTCATCATAAAGGTTAGTAGCCTGCTAGAGTAAAATGACGACCGCCGTCAAAATAGAACTGTAGGCTCCGTGAACAGAAAGGTCTTGTGGTTGGGTTGTGTATGTAGATGCTCCCTTCGACCACCCGTCACCATGTGTATTATGGTTGTCACATGACGTTGCTGACCAATGATAATCGTGTTCTCGAGCTTCACAGTTTGCCAGCGCTGTTCGTGCTCTAGGTGTACCTCTCCTGCCAGTAGGATAAGATGCCGTCGGATACGAATAGGTGAGGTAGATCTGGAAATAGCTTAAACACTGGCGTTGGGTTTATAATAGGCTTTATAAAATGGTCACCTGCCGCGCACACAATAATGGCAGATTGATCACGGATTGAATGTGTGGAGAGGCAACTTTCCCCGGACATTTGTATGTCGGAGCCGGACGATTGTATGCCATTTTATATAATGAATGGTAAGTAGGTTTAGATTTAATGCGGATCGCTTTTTTGTGTGTAAAACGGGTGTGGAATTTAGCAGATAATGTCTATTGAGTATACATCATTCAGTATTTCCTAAACCTTCTTAATCTCCCTTTCATTTAGAGTAGCCTATCCCAAGCCCCGGTTGCACTATAAACTTAGTGGAACAAAATGTTCCCATGTTGAAGTATCATGGCTTGGTTTTTGCTATTCTAATAAATGTAATGAGGCTTTTTTCCACGAGTAAAAGTAAATATTGAGTAGGCTACATTACACCACGTTGACGTTGAGTTATGAACTGGCGGGCGTGATGGATAAACCAGTTTTCTGACGCTGCCCTAACTCTGTCAGTTGCAGAAACCACATGATGACCGCTGCTGCCTGCAGACCTCAGAAATAAATCTTCGCTTGCATGTTAACTAATCGGATTTGTTTGACACACATCTCTGTCTGAGTCAGTTTGTCAAAAACAAACCATATTGAAAATTGTGTGGAAAGGGGAGTGTTGCTATAGAATCATATTTTAATTGCTCATTGAGAACAATTACCTATGAGACATCTCCCACATTACTGCTCTCCTGTGATTAAATTTTAGCCCACATTGTCTTGTCAGACACATGATCTTAGCTCAGCAGCTGCTGGTTATATAATGTTGGTTGGATATTGCAGTTTAGTGAATGGTGGGGAAACTGAGTGCTGTTCTGAGAGAAATTGAGCACTGACAATACCACACAGCTAAATAATGATGTTACATAAGGGTTGCTTCCCTTGCTGGGGTGGTGTCAGAAATAGATCCGAGTAGAACGTAGACTAGCCTATAAAGTATAGGCATGTCAGGATAAAACCAAGATCGAATACATTTACATTTTACATTTACAGCATTTAGCAGACGCTTTTTATCCATTTATCAACAGTTGAACTGGTTAACCACTAGTTTTTGCAAGCAAATAACATTCTCCTAGAATAAGGACAGCATCATGTAACAAGGTTACTTCACCTATGCATTTGCACAACATTACTCGAAAGTTATCAATCGCTCTTCAAAGAGCAATTTTTTAATTTTTTAAAGGGAGGAAAAGAGGATAGAATAAGGCTTGTTAGTGGGATTAGTGCTATGAGGTAGAAACAGGTAGAGTTGGGTGTCGTCGGCATAGCAGTGGTAGGAGAATCCATGAGAAGAGATTACAGAGCCAAGAGATCTAGTGTACAGTGAGAAGAGTAAGGGTCCAAGCACCCTGCGGAACTTCAGTGGTGACCGGGCAGGGTTTGGACAGGCGTCCATTCCAGAGGACTCGATAGGGGCAATCTGTCAGATAGGACTCAAACCAGGAGAGCGCTGAGTTGGCAATGCCCAATTCAGAAAGGGTCGATAGAAGGACCTGGTGGTTTACTGTGCTGCAGATAAGTCTAAGAGAATGAGGACTGAGGAGAGGGAGGAGGCTTTAGCGGCGTGCAGGGCTTCAGTCATCATGAAAAGAGTGGTTTCAGTGGAGTGAGCAGGCTTGAACCCAGATTGGTGAGGGTCCAGGAGGTTGAGTTGTGAGAGGTAGGACGACAGTTGGTCACTGCGCGTTCGAGTGTTTTGGATAGGAAAGAAAGAGAGATACCGGTCTGTAGTTTTGAGGTGCAGATGGGTCCAGGGATGGTTTCTTGTGTAGCTGTTTGACTCTAGCCATTTTAAAGGCAGCTGGGACCGATCCTGTGGTAAGGGAGGAATTGATCAGGGAGGTTAGAAATGGTAGGATGTCATTTGAGATGGCTTGGAGAAAAGATGTAGGGATAGGGTCAAGTGGGCAGGTAGTGGCCCAGTTGGATACAATCAGTGTTTTAATATCTTCTGTGGAGAGGGCATAGAAAGTGTTTTAAATTATCGACAGCCAGTGTGGGAATAGAGGGGATAGAAGGAGGTGCAAAGGATTGGCTAATGTCACTTTCTTTGAAAATAAGGTTACAAAATCATCAGCTGACAGGGAGGAGGGCAGAGGGGAGGCAGGCGATGTGAACAGGGAGGAAAATACGGCGGTGGAGTGGATTTTGTGTCGATAGAAGGTGGCTTTGGCTACAGAAACTGAGGAGGTAAATTCAGAGAGGAGGCGGTGGTAGGCTGTAAGATCCAAGTGGCGGTCAGATTTTCTCCATTTCCTCTCAGCCGCTCTGAGCTTTGTTCTACAAGCGCGTTGAGGTTAATACAGGGAGATCTACAATATTTGAATTTTTCCATGTCCCACATTACTAATGGTCTGGTTACAATATTCGCTGTATTACCTTGGACACAGATACAGCCTAGAAAGGCACTGTAGAGCAGCTGGCTACATCAATGCCTCTGGCATCACAGTGCTGGTAGTGCACTAGTGAGTGTCTTCCACTAAAGATCTGATCAGAAAGTTGATGTGGGTGGCAGCTCTGAATTCTTTCTACTAAAATCTAAATGTTAGTTGCTGATGAAAAGTGATCTACTTGATAGCTATTGCCATATTAAGTGCCACATACTGTATAGAGGTCTTTACTATTGTAACCACCTGAGTAGAAGAGACCACTAACGTGCCGTGCTTGTTGGGATTAGGATGACATTGGCCAAAATGGGATTTTTCTTTATTTGATTTCTTTTTTTTGTTTTTGCACTGTCCTAGATTTGATCATTTACATTTAGCAGACGCTTTTATCCAAAGTGACTTACAATTAGTACATGTTACATGGAGCAGGTAGGGGTTAGGCATCTTGCTGAAGGACGCTTACAGGTAGGCCACCTCCGGGGTTTGAACCCACGACCTTCCGGCTGGGAGTCCAACACCCAGACCACTAGACTATCCTGCCCCCCACACGTGATCACACGTTCTTGTAATCTAAACATTTAAGCTTTCAAGTTTTAATCACCACAGTCACAAGAGGATGCTTGTTAGATAATTTCACAACAGAATGAATCACACGATCTGTTCACAGGCAATATTCTGCTAAATACCTTCAAATGACTGCTTGCTGCATACATTGTAGTATGTAGATATCCATTATCTGTGTGTTCATGCAACAGCTATTCTTCCTGGGGTCCAAATACAACATAGTTACATCAAAATAGAACAATTACAGGGTTTTTTCTCCTGGTTAACAGAACACGCAGCTGTGCAAATAACAAACAGAACAACAGACCTACCCTGTTTGAAGATATACAGCTGCACAATATACACTATTCAAAGAAATTAAGGGAACATGTAATCATCACAGTATAACACCAAGTCATTAAACTTCAGGGATATCAATCTGTCCAGTTAGGAAGCATACGCGATTGTGAATCAATGTCACCTGTTTTGGTGCAAATGGCAACAGCAAGACAACCCCCAAAAAGCAGGCCTTTAACACCTGTTGGCAATCCTCGGGCAGTGCGAAGCTCGGCAGAGAAAACGTTTCCGCTTTGCGTCTGATCCGCGTGCAGTGTGCAACAGGCTTGAAAGAGGAGCACGGGTTATTTAACGCAACATCAAACTACATCGGTATAAACTGTCTCATTTGAAACTATAACTATATACCGCCCAGCCCTAGTGGGGACTCGAGTCACTTGACTTGGTTAGACTCTCATTTTATTTACTGCTTTGTGTTCTGTCTTGACTTTTTAGAATTGAAACTGTATTTGAGACTGTACACTAAGACAAGGACTCGACTTGCATAATAGTAAAACAGACGAGAACCAAAGAACGTGTGGAGGTCAAGTGAAGTGGAGCTTCATAACAACTAGCAAGTGTTTGGCAGTGAATAATCAATTGGTCAAATACCATATGCTGACCATATGCAGGCAGAGGTTCTCAAGCAGTGGTTTTGACTGATTCATTTATAGCAACACTAGAATTTGTCAAGACTGCTGCAAAGGATATACTACCAGGGATGCATTCTAATAAAGGAGACTGCAGCAAACTGGGGGGGGGGAAGGGTTGCATACTTCACCACTATGTAATCACTCAATTTGAAATGGATTTGTTGTCAATTCAGGCACAACTACTGTATGATATACTGACTTATAGTTGTATAGTTTTTGCTAGTATTTAGACTCCATCACAATTTGCTACACAATAACTGTATTAGTGCTATACAGCCAATAAAGCTGTTAACACCCTACAGTGTTGTTTCTACTAACAATGCGCCAAGAAGATTTGAGCTCTACGTGTGAGTTGTTTACTATGTTTAAGTGATGCTGGTGCTAAACTATTAAAAAAGGGGTATATTTATATTGCCTGTATTGAGTAGCCTACATCTTTTGGAAATGATATGGTATAAATAAATATAAATATATGCTATTTTTCTTATTCACAGCAACAACATTGTAGATAGCAGCTTGGTTTGCAGTATAGTGTTCAACAGGGATGAGCTCCCTTGTCAATGGATTTTCACCTTCCCATGATTGATCTGATCCTATTTGAAGCAGCCTGGGTCAGGTTACACTTAAGCTGGTTGATTGGCTGGAGCCTAGAAAACCCACCGAGGCATGTTTTGGAAAAGTGGCTCTTTGCTGCCTATATTTTAAGGCCACTGCTACTGTATGCCATTAGCCAGTATACAGCGTTATTATATGCTGGTTTATGCTGCAGGTGAAGGATGAAAAATCACACACATGTATTTCTAAGTCTAGTAGATGACCTGTCGGTCTGTCCTTGTCATGGAGTGCAGTGCAGGGAGGAGAGTCTTTTGGATCTTGTTTAAGGTTCAAGGTTAATTCAATCTTCAGATGCCTGAGAGCCATTTGAGTGTCTGATTGCCATGACGTTACCTTAATCAGTGTGTTGACACACAGCGCTGTGATGTTTGTGCAAGTTTTCACATCACGGTACTGGGTCGGATTTCACTCTTTTTTTTGTTTTTTTTTGTTTAAATCAACAAACATTTTTAATTCCATTTAAAAAAAAAAAAAGAAAGAAAGAAAAATTGTAATGTTAAAAAATATACACTGGCCTTTATGGTTATTTATGTTATTTTAGGACTGTGTAATAGCACCCACAGAACCCCAATTTCCCTCCTCAGCTTACTGTTTTCTTTAAACACAGCTGTGTACATGGCTCTTAAAGGAGGAAGGTACAGAGATGTGCCAGCCACTCAGGACTCAGGTGTGAGAGGGTCATGCCTTCTCTGAGCTTCAACCCAAAACGTTTTGTAACACTGGTTTTAATCACAAAGGAAATGCATGTTTAACCCTTTTATTTATTTTTTATTTATTTTCTTTGAGGGGAGGAGGGGTTTGTGGTTCCCACAGTGTATAATGTGTATGTGTGTGTGTGTGTGTGTCTGCAGGTATGATTCAGTGTGAGGCTGCTTTATGAGGCAGCCCTGGTGACAGTGATGGAGCAGGCTGCCAACCAGCTGGAGAGAGACCATGTGCACAGTGTGTATGAGAAGATTGCTCCATATTTTAATGACAGCCGCTACAAAGCGTGGCCCAAGGTACGCCAGTTCCTTCTGGATCAGCCGCCAGGAAGCATCGTTGCTGACGTGGGTACGTGTGTCTCCCACAAATGTACTGTAATGAAGTACTGTATGTCATTTATATTCCTATCTTAAGGAGCATACGATTAGCATATAACCAGCATACAACTAACTTATAGAATAAGAAATACAATAAACAATTATGTTCGTAATAATGTCCATTGTAGGCTGTGGTAATGGAAAATACCTCAACATTAATAAGGACGTTTTCAAGCTGGGATGCGATGTGTGTCGCCCCCTGGTGGATTTTGCCTGTAGCCAAGGACATGAGGTCCAGATGTGTGATGGACTCCATTTGCCTTACAGAGATGGATGCTTTGATGCAGTGCTCTCCATTGCAGGTAAATAATACTTTATGGGGGTCTAATTATTACATCCCAATTACAGCCTGCTGTCTAGTAACACTCTTTGAAACCAGTGATAATGACTTAATTAAGGCAGACAGAGTTATAAATAATTAATAAGCCTTGACAAGGTACAGTGAGTTAATGTTGCTCAGCCGACCGTGGTTATGCAGTTGGGAGGTAATTTCTGGTTTTATTTAGACATGAAGGGTGTCCTAATTATGAGCACAGAGACAGCAGCAAGCATTGTTCATGATGTAACTCGGCCACTTAGAAAGGACCTTTTTTAAATGGCAAATGTGACTCAACACTAAAATTGAGTCGTCTTGTTCAACATTCATACTTAAAAGGATAGGATCCCTTTTTTTTTTTTTTTTTTTTTTTAGGACAACCTCACTGATAGCTTTAGTATTTAACCGGGCTTATAATGTATTTTAATGTAACGTGTAATCATGTAGAAACACACAGTATATTGAGACCTGTCTTTATATGGTGTGTTCTACAATTAAATCATTTAGCAGACGCTTTTATCCAAAGCGACTTACAGTGATTACAAGTATTAAGGAGCAAGTAGGAGTTAGGCCTTAAGGATTCTTACAGGTAGGCCAGGCTTGTTGGGGATCAACCTATGAGCTGTCTGGTGGGAGTCAACCACCCTAACCACTAGACTATCCTGTCCCAGAAAATAAATAGTCATAAACCATGCTTTCTGTCAGGTTTTATGCCATAGTACATTCCTGCCATAAACAGGACTTAAGCTAATGCTAACAACCTGTGTGTCTAATGAAGACGCGCATGACTATTCTGGAAAGAGTTTTCATGTTTTTTGAGTGAGGTTGTGCTACACAAAAGTATAAAAGAGTTGGTAACAACATTTGGAATGACAAAAGGTGAATCTATAAGTTTCTCTGACCAAATTCTTTTTCTGATAGTCATCCATCATTTGTCCACCAAAGAACGGCGAATACGAGCAATAATGGAGATGGCACGAACTCTGCGCGTAGGAGGCCGCATCATGATCTACGTGTGGGCCATGGAACAGAGGCATCGCAAATTCGAAAAGCAGGACATCTTCGTCCCCTGGAACCCCAACCCTCTCGCCAAACCCAGGAGGAGGGGCGCGGCACAGAGCGTGAGCGAAACCATAGACGACGCCGACAAGCACAGGAAGGTGAAAAGTACATCCTCCATGGTGGACGAGGAAGACCTCACCTGCACCGCGAAGCAGCAAAGGAACAAGGCGCTGTGGTTCTTCTCCCGATCCCTGGATTCTGTCTTCGACTTCGGGAGCTTGGCCATCTCCCGCTCGTCCTCCCGAGAGCTGAGCTCCTTATCCTCTCCCACGGGAGAAAGCGGAGGGAACAAGGTGAGCCGGCTTGGAAGAGGGCGGGGCCTCATCAAGCAAGTGTCAAGCTTCTTTTCGCTTTCGTCCGCGATTGGCTCAGAGGAGGATGTCTTTGACTCAGTCACAGACCCCCACAAGGGACAGAAAGGAGGAGACGACCAGGGTGTCCCCACAACCATAGCTGAGGAGTGTGGCTCTCTGGCCCTGCCTGATCTAGTTCCTTACCAGAAGGAAGATCCCAAGCTATCTGGAAACGGGGAGAATGCCGCAGACCCACAGAGGAATGGAGGAGAGCGGGAGGAAAGCACAAAGAGTCCTCAGGAGGACAAAGGGCAGGTAGCAGGCTCCTGCCTGAGGTATTACCATGTTTTTAGGGAGGGAGAACTGGCTGAACTGATAGAAAATCACGTTGAGGAGCTTCACGTAACACAGTCCTATTTTGACCATGCCAACTGGTGTGTAGTGGCGGAGAAAGTTCAGGTCTGGAAAATATGATTTTTATTGTATTTTATTCATTTATTTATTTAATTTGTTTTAGGTTTTGTTTTTATTCTGTATTGTCTCTGCCTGACATTTTAGCACTGATTGACTGCCTTTATAGTTTTCTTCCCAGTAGTCATAAAGCACAAGAACAGGCCATTTCAGAGACACATTTTGTGTTCAAATACATCCATAAAGTTTTAAATATTGCACATATAAAATGGCTACAGTATAATAATGTGTCTAATTGCTATTAGATGCTGAGTGGAGTCTTACATGTCTGTCTTACACTGTACATGGTAACAATTGTGTTGATACTATTTTAATGCACCACCAAGCAGTATCTACTTTAAATATCCAGTGTTTTAATGTGATTTGATGCTGCTAACAATGATTCAAAAATTGCCTCTTTTTGCCATAAATTAATGCATTTTAAATTTTCATCCTTGGGCAAGACTAGCCAAAGAGAACTTCAGATTATTCCCTTTTAAAAGTGTTTTGTTTTTCCTTCACCATAGTGGGAAAAAATGTTCATCTACTTAAATTTGCACTTGTTTCTTACACTAGACTCAATAAGTCAACTTTGCCACGCATAGTTTTTACTGTAGGCTACAATTCGGCAGGAATCTCTCTCCCACCACCTGTATGTAATCCATTATAATTGTTGACAAAAATAACACTGCTGTTAAGTTTCAGTACCACAGCTTCCAAAACTTAATTATTTTACAAAATTATACCCAGATGTCTTAAATAAAGTGTTGCCAATGTTTCTGCTAAATGTCAATATTTGTGATTGCAGTGTTCTGTCTTGTATTGAAATATCTGTCTGAACTATACCGGTAGTATGTTCTGGGGGGGGGGGGGGGAGGGGATAGACTGCCTTGTATACTGTGAATAAAACGTTGCACTGTACCGAAAGTATGTTGCTGCTCAATATCAGTAAATGACACATGGATATCATAGAAAGAACATCTGTAAATGATACCTATGGATAAAATTTGAAACCTACAGTTTAACTGTACTCATTCTGCCAAGGAGGGTACATATGCCCATCAGTACAGCATGTCTAGACTAACTGTTTGTGAAGGTGAAAGTGGTACTTTTTTTGGTGTTGTGTAATATGTTGTGTTTCTCAATAAATATTTTCACTCATGACTTTTGTGTTATGTTATATATATATATATATATCAAGTTTATATATATATATATCAAGTTTATAAATCAAGTTTACATTTAACACTTGATAAAGGAACAGTTATATATATATATATAAATCAAGTTTATAAATCAATTTATATATCAACTGTTCCTTTATCAAGTGTTAAAGGTAAACTTGATTTGCGTTTGCGGAATTACCCTTGGAGGTTGAAACCAGTGTTGGGAAGTATTTTGAGTCTTGAATGGATCGCACTGCTCTCTACTCATCCTCATGCATAACTTTAATAGTAATAGTAATACATATTAAGTGACAACCACCATGTTAGACACATTTATTGGTTTTACAGTTGCAATACCGAAATTGCTTTTGGGATTCTCTCAAGATGGGAAGGAGAGGGACATCTACAGTCCACACTCTCTCCATACCTGGAACATGAAGGAAAAACAAGCTCACTTTAAAGCCCTACAGGTTTGAACAAGACTAGTGTAATGGAATATTGATCTGTAAAAATACTAAAACATTGTGACCAACTATTTTACCTTACCTGTGTTGCTGCTCTGTGAACAATGGAGTGCCTAAGTGCTAGTCTGTCAATATCCCTGGAGTAGCCTCCTCCTATAACAGTGGCTACGGGAACACCTCTGGATACCACAGTCTTCATCACATAGAGATCTCTCTGATACAGACCTATAGGCAACAAAGACCTGCCAATTACATACTACACTGAACATGTAATCATCACAGTATAACATAGACATTTAAACTTCAGGGATACCAATCTGTCCACATCCTGGAGGAACTGGACTGCCTGTGCAACCTGAATGGGCTGCAGGTACCGCCTCATGCGTTACGAGATCCTTTAATTTTGAGCAGTATATAAGCACTCAATAAATATAATTACAGTGTTTCATTCCAAATTAGAAATATAAAGAAATCCAGTTTACTATTTCAATTCGGCTTTCGAGTCCCTCTAAAACCATTACAAGCTATATTTAAGTAACACGTAAAGCATAATGAAATAGTTGGTGCTGATATGATTCTGTGATGTGTCACCTGCCAGTTTTACATTCAAATCGTATGTCTCACCTTGATCAGTGAGATGAAGCTTCCCTAATTCATCATCCCGATGAGGGTCCACGCCCGCATCATACAAAACTAGATCTGGATGAAAGGTCTCCAACAGCCAAGGAAGGTAGGTTTCAACTATTAGATTATTAATACAAACAGTTCAAATAAATAAGGACAACACTAAAAAATCCCCAAATGAATACCCTGTGCCTTGACATTCCTATATAGATAACTTGCCTGTGGAAATGTACTCTTTGTCTTCCATTCCGTCATCCACACTAATGTCTAGGTCACTCTGCTGTTTGTGGAGTGGGAAGTTTCTCCCACAATGCACAGAGAATGTGAACACCAATGGCTCGTCTTTAAAAATGAAAGCGGTGCCGTCCCCCTGTTAGACACCCATGATTAATTTAAACACAATACATAGCAGAAATACCAACTGATTTATGTAATGGTCAAGCACACATGATGTACAAAAAAATAAAAGGTTTGAATACAGAAGTGCTATTGTGCATTTGGCTGCTTGTGTTGGTTGTATATTGTATGCATACTGACATAATGTCTCTTAAATTTGTACTAAATGCACTAAATAACAACTTTCTCAATGTATGCCTTATCCAAGAAAACTCACTACTGATACAAAGAGGAGCAAAATTCCTGTTTGCCTTAAAAGGTACACTCCTTGATCTGTGCCCTCTAGCCTAAACCAGTGGTTTGAATGTCACAGTTAGGATTTGCGATATGACATGAAAATATGTACTGTATGGCAATATAACTTTGACATTCATTGATGGTTCTACTGTAAAAAAAACATATCTTAGCTAAATTTTGTGATATATAGTATACTGTTACAGTCAGTGAAATAAAATTTTATTTACCGGGATAGAAGGTTTTACCCATATCATCTAACCCTACTCGTGTATATCCCTCCAGCAGTTTATTGCCGAGTGGCTGGTTTTCTTCTCTACTCCTCCCCCAAAAGAGCTCCACAGGCTTAAACTGTTTTTACAATACAACCTCATGTACTTTAACAAAAATCAGTGAAGGACCACAAAACTGAACCTGATGCACGTCTAGATCCACAATCAGAACTTTCCGTTTGGATGAAGTGGCATTCATCACGCACTTGGCTGCAACTGCCAGGTCATTGAGGAGACAAAACCCAGACCCGTAACTTGGAAAAGCATGATGCGTTCCTCCAGCAGTACTGCAAGCCAGACCTCTCTGCAGTGCTACTTCTGCAGCCAGCACAGTCCCACCTGCAATCACGACAAATGCTCAGTTTGTGTGGCCTGTGCTTCTTGAGGCCATTCATTCAGCATCATTAGAGAACCTTCTATTCCCACCCGTTTCATATCGACAGCGATGCACGATTCCTTCGCTCCAGGGAAACCCTGTTCTTCTTTGCTCTTTCTCATGAATCTTTCCATTTATGAAGTTGTTTAGGTATTCACTGGTGTGCACAGAGCTCAGTAAATCTAGAGAGGCAATTTCAGGGACCCATACCTGTGGAGTAATAGTCACAGTTAAATTAACATGGTGTATGGAAAATAATAATAATATCCTCCAATGAAATTCACTGACCTGTTTATCTGTGATGACTTGGTCCTTTATTAGAAAATCTAGCACTCGGGGAAACTTTCCCATAGGAAATCTGTGATTGGGTGGAAGGTCACACACGTACTTGCTATGGTGGATTATGGGAAGCCTTCTGGATTCATCACTTATCTGTCAAGTATAATGTAGGCGTGTGTTTTCAAAATATACAATGATTATAAACGTGCACGTAAAATAATCTCAATGTGCTCACTTGTTCAGCATGGAAACGTCTGCAGAATGTGAAACATGTAGTAACACGCCGCATACACTGCAGCCGATATCTTCTATAGATTAATAGTTTAATTAAAATCATTTTCACCTTGATGTGAAGAAGTCGCAAACATCGGAGATGGTATATGCTCTTTAATTTAACTGTATAAAACAGCGCATTACCTGCAGTCGAAATACTAATTGTTTTGTGGTTGTAGTACTTACAGGCTAACGTTATGTATTACATGATATAAACACCATTAATAGATGCTGTTTACCACGTGTCGAGTCGTTCTCTTTGTTGACGGAACTATAACATATTTCCTACAAAGGAACTCTACTGCCTCCAGCTGTCACGGAATGGCAATTGCATTCTACACTGCCTGCTGTCAAGCTGTCTGCAAGCCGTCTTGTTTCCACGTTAAAATTAACTGCAGTGAGTTTATTTTTCACATTTTAATTCTTCGTGTTTATTAGACATTGTTATTTCATAACACTTAGCACCGACAGTACACTAACTATAATAACTGTTATCTTTGTTGTATTTTGTTAAAAATCGACAGTGTAGTGGTCTAGCCAGCATGGATGTATTTCTAAGTCCATTTATTTCGGTCTACTGTTATTTTATTGTACAGAAATTAATCAAGCATGTTTTTATAAACATAGATAATATGAATATAATAGCTAAATAACGTATATGGTCAAATATAAAAAGTTCCTGTTAGGTCTACATTTTATAGGCTACATTTTTTATTATCCCAAAAGGTTATTATCCCAAATGTTCCTATTTGAAATAACTATAACAAAATCATGATTCTAATCATCAAACTTTTGTTTAGAGGCACAGGTTTTTCAATGTCGAGCTGTGAGGCTGTTTATTAAATCCACATATCATTCCTCAGATACCACTATTTCATTGCCCTATTCTTAAAGATACATCTGTTAAAGCAAGCTGCCGCCATTATGTCTCAAAATATTACAATAGAAGTTTATCTGCCAGAAAGCCTTACCTGCATCAGCAGGTAAGCCTTACCGGCATCAGCAGGTAAGGCTTTCTGGCAGATAAACTTCTATACAAAGATACAAAGATAAGTCAGCATTAAGATATCATATCATACTGTATGTGGTCAAGCTGTTGTGTCCCTCATACTTGTGTGAAGACAAATATAAACTAAGTTTGGTGCCATGGTTTCTTCATGGGGTCTATTATATATATTATAAAATCAAACTGTGCACAAAATAACACATGGTTGTCAGGGTAGACAATATGTGAGTTCTAGGGGGAGGAGTAGGTAGTAGTCAGATCAACTCACCACTAGGGCATGCCCTCTCTGAGTTAGAAACCAAAACAACAATGCTTTTGGTAAAAATGGATTCTACCACAAGGGCAATTCCCCACATGCATTGAGGATTGTACCTTAAACGTCATATTTATTCAAATCCACACAACTATACCAGTTGAATAAATTCGTTGAAAACAAATATTCTTTGTTACAGTACATTCACTTCTATTTAATATTGTTAATTAGCTGATAGAGTACTTTTTCTGTGTTTCATTTACACATTTATTTGTTTTTTTACAGAGCCATTTGCCAGTTTCTCTCTCCCTATTTATTCACTCATTTCATTTCCATCCCAGACATCACAGTTCACGCCCCTCCTATTGGGCTAGGAGGGGCTAGCTCAGTCGGTGGAGTCAGTGGGTGAGTGAAAGAGGCGGTCCCTGGTTCATGACAACGATGAGTGGCAGAGAGGTTCATTGTGGTGTCACATTGAGATCATGACTAACAAAGATGGTAAGATTTCTGTGTACACACACACACACACACACACATACACACACACACACACACACACACACACACACACTCAATGAACTTGTTCTTCTTTTCCTGTACTGTCTTTTTCTTCCATAAGTTATGTTCATATTCTACAGTTTTACTGTAAGTCTAACGGTTAGCTTAATAATGTGAATCCAAATAATTTAGCCATATTTCTGCTGTTCTAGTAGGCTATTGTAAGACAGTTCTTTGGGTAATCAGAATCAATTTCTAACACAATTTAGATGTTGTGTATTAATGTCTCACAGGTGTTTTACAATGTTGATGTATGTATTAGTATATTTAGCTTGTGAAACAACAGTTTTCTAACTTGGTTGCTACTACATTTTTGTTTTGTACTGGGTCTCCATCTGTCTCTCTCTCTTTGCATTGCTGGTGGGCAGCTCAAGGTCACTGTCTGGTTCACTGTGGACCATGGGGCTCTCCCATGAGAAGGCCTTGTGTGTGTATGTGTGTCTGTCTGTGTGTGTGTGTGTGTGTGTGTGTGTGTGTGTGTGTGTGTGTGTGTGTGTGTATGAGGTGGGAGGGGATTAGCACAGCCCCCACTGGAAAGGCAGATTAAGAAATAGGCTGGAGCTTGGTGTCTCTTGTTTATATTATCTGTTGTTTAAAAAATTACGTGAAGCTGTGTACAGGCAGTGATACCTTTACACCAAAGCAGTGATTGGTCCACTTATTATACTATCATATAAAATGTCTGGGGACATCTGTGAGACCATTTTGGTGGGGCGATAAACACAGTTTGAAATCAAACAAATCCATACATTTGAAAGATAATTTACGAACAGTGATCAGCGCTAGAAGTACAGTAGGGGTTTAAGAAACATTGGAACCAAATAGAAGTTAAAATAGAGATTGTTAATGGTTTGTTAATTGTTACAGTCAGTGACTTAACTGAATATACAATCCTTACTACAGTCCGATCATATCAACGTATATTTTATCTTCTCAACTTGGCTTATTGAGATCCTATAAGATGCAGTGAAATAGCATTTGCCATCTGTAAGATATTTGATTGCTTGAGGCATGAGGTTGTACGTCCAAAGAATTTGACTCTTGTTTGCATGAACGGAATCAATTTTATGGTCCATGCGTTTTGTGTTTAGCTCCTGTCATCCCTCTGCGCGTTTTTTCACATTACTTGGGCATAGAAGTTTGTGTATTTGCTGCCCGATGCAGCATGCAGGTTTTTTGTTTTGCGCCAGACATTTCATCCAGACACACATGTCAATTACACCATAATGGCAAGGTCTCCAACCCCCTCCGACTCACCCTGCATCCAGGAGCTCTCTGCGGAAGGAATTCACTGTATGATTGCAAGTGTTGGCAGAGCGTGTTGTAGCAGGTGAGGGTATAAGGCTTGTTGTCTGGGTGAATCAATTTGTAGCTGCTATGTATGTAATGTCTCAGCCTCACTGGTGAGGTGTCCTTATACCTCCGATGGGGTCACATGGGAAGTGACCAGCTGCTCGGCCCACTCGTCTGTCACCAGCTTGCTATAATCACAGAGATGCTGTGAATAAGAAGGGACTGGAAATAATAGTCCCGTGGTGCAATTGAATGTCGTTACAGTAAATATTTACATGTCTTCTTCCGTGAAGGCTGTCAGCGACACACGGCCTCTCCCAGGCAGGCATTGTTTCGGAGATAGGCTCATAGGCCGGGCTGACTGTTGTTACGTCTTGAGTGACATGTTGTTCAGTAACCAGCGTTGCCAACGTTGACAGCAGGCATGTCATAAATAGGAAGAATAAAGTACTTTAATATTGGACAAGGCTATGAGCGCAGACGCAAATGATATTTTATCTTCACTGCAAGGTTAGATCTTCTCTCACAGATTTAGGGCTATTGGATTTGAGAATATGCAGGATTCCTGAGGTGAGGTTAGCCATATGTTCTCACTTACCGATTATGTTAGTGAGAAGCAATCGATTATAGTCACGTCTGAGCCCTCAGTATGGATCGGGCACGCATCAGAAGCAGATTTATTCACCCAATATATTTTCACCTACAAAGAATTTGACTTAGTGAAGGTTAGTAGCAGATCACAGACAAATGAATCACATTAAATGGAATTAACAAACACAAAGAATTCACAGACACAATTTGTACTGAACGTAGCCTAACTCTCGCTACAAATAAATGCTACACTACCTGGCATGAAAATAATAGATAAAACTAGCCTTGTTCATTACCGTACAGTGGGTACACATTATATAAATTACATAAACAGTACATTTTATTCTAGAATTGCCAATGACAGGGACATTTGTTATAATATTATATCATGATACACACATCGTACAAAATCCTTTTATATTATGTCTTAATCTTTTTTTTTTTTTTTTTTGTTTATGTAAAGTAGATTAGATATTCCCACTTTACTTATTAGCAGCAACTGTATTGTGCTTATTTGTCACTGTGAATGATAGCCTTTATCTGTGCACACAATCATTTGTACAAATTACAGCGGAATTGAGTAAAATTACTAAGAGTAGAGATAATACACGGTCACAACATCTGATCCTTGTGTGTGGTATGCAGGGAATCTGTAAGGGAGTTGAAACACAACAGAGATATTGAGTCAGACTGTGGTATTGCTGGAATGTATTGCTGGAATGTATTGCTGGAATGTTTACTGATGATCTTTAGCTTTTGTATTGTATCCATCTGTGTTTTCGGGTGAGGGACATGTGGTTCATGTTTCACAATAAGGCTGTTTGGACATGAATGAAACTCCAACCTGCGTTTTTTTTACAATGGAATATAGCGTACTGTAAAATGAAGTACTTTTAAAAATTCCACCATTGCAGCAGTGGATGTGATAATGAGATGTATAATACCATGAGCATTTATTTTCAATAATAATTATGGATCTATGGTTAAATCACTTGGTGAGATGTGTAGAAGATCAGATTAATTCCATCAGTACTGCATTACACCCATTCTGATGTGTTTCGCAATAGCATGTTTTTGCTGTTTTTGCTAGCAGGCAAGATTTAATGCACACAGCCACATGTTTCAGCAACACAGCCTGCTCTGTTCTCGGGCTGAACTAGTAAAGCGAAGTGAAATGCCCATGCTACATTACTATAGAACATTACTTTCTAATGTACTGTATATCAATGTATGTATACATTACATATACATCTATTAATGTATATATACATTATTAGACATTAGAAACTAATGTTCTATAACGTAGGTTAAAACTGGACAAAACTGTCCATGAAAAAGTGGGCAACTATAGCAGGAGGGGTAGAGAACGGTGTAAGGAAATAGTGTCATAGGGAGGGGGTGGGGGGTGACTCAGCCACTCAGCACTCAGGTGAAAGAGGGGCTTCCTCAGACGTCAATCTAAAACAACAATGTTTGGTAACACTGATTTCATCTATGAGGACAAATGTGGCCACAAATTGAGGAGTGTGTTTTTGATCATTTAAACATATTGCATTAGCTTGTGTTTATGTAACTATGAAATGTTATGTGTTAGTTTAATGAGAGTTTAATGAGAACAGACAGGGGGCAGAATAGTCTAATGGTCTAGGTGTTGGACTCCCAGCCAGAAGGTCATGGGTTCGAGCCCCAGAGTTGGCCTAGCTATAAGCATCCTTGAGCAAGATGCCTAACCCCTACCTGCTCCATGTAATAGAACCATGTAATTGTAAGTCGCTTTGGATAAAAGTGTCTGCTTAATGACCTAATTGTAACAGATGTATTAAATAGAATGTGATAAGCTGAGTGGAGTCTTGAATTATTTAGTATGCACATTTCCCATAGCATTCTAACATCTGAAAGTATTTCTATATTATGATGATGATCTACAGAGAAGAGAATTAAATTTATTCGGATATTTTGTATTGATTTGTACGCAACTTTGTTTTACACCACTCTGTGATTGGGTCACGGCCCCCTTTCTATGTTAGTTTTTCTTTTGTTTCCGGTGAAAACTGGAATTATTATTGTTATTATCAGTGTGCCAAAAGCAAAGAAAAAGATATCCTCGTAGGTTCTAATGTGCTGTTCTCTAGAAGGGTTAGGGTTGAATTACCTTGAATGGCAGAGTAACATGAGCTATTCTTTGGTATTCTTGCCTTCTCTTGCAGTTTGCTTTGGCAGTCTCCCCCCACCCCACCCCGCCTCACCAACCCCCCGGCAGTGCCCTGACATTGCTGTCATAGCGAGCTTCACTTGTGGGATGTTGCTCCGCACTACTCACTGCCTACAGGCAAAGCAATATTAAATCACCCTATCTCATGGCAGTCTGCATGTTACTGTTCTCATAAAACATTACTCGCTATAAATAATATGGAGATGTGATTTCAGCTAACTTGTGTAATTGACGAACACAAACACAAATGTACGCACATGCTGTGTGGTTTTGCCTTAAATGAATGCATACCTTTTTAACACGGGTTGCCCTGGAGGGATCCACTAACTCTAGCAGCGGTGGTGCCTATCCTAGAACCACGCTATGTGAATTTCATTTGCATTTGAGAGCTCATTTTCCATTCAAAAGGCTTTTGTCTAAAGAGCGTTTAAACATGCTTAAATCTGCCTGACCTTCACAGAATGTTAATGCCATTTCAACTCGGGTTAAGTTCTCTTTCATCTCAATAATGTGAAAGATCTAGTCAGTCAAAGCAGAATGAACTGTTTGGAATGGTTTAGCCATTGTGCTTTGATAGTTCTCCCTCCCAGTACAGGTGCCTCTTTCTCCTCTTGTCATCTGTAGAGAAACGGTTTGTCTTTTTTACTTCTCTGGCCTCCCTCAGCTCCGACACAAACAAGGCTGTTTTTTCAGCAGGGACATTGGCAGGCAGGGCCCCCCTGGCTGGCCCTGTCAGAACAGCCAGCTGTGTTTGAGTAAAAACCTTTTCCCTCCCACGGACCCTGGACTGTTCACCTCCACCACTGAGATAGGCAGGCAGATAATCTGAGGATTTCAAAAAAAAAAATCAAAATTTTTACCCTTGCTGTTAAATCTAGGACTACAATTCCCTTGATCCCTTAGCCACATAAACTCAATAGATTGACACAGGTGTCCTGCATTAAGGGTGACCAAAAGCTTGCAAATTAAAAAAAGAGTGTGCGGATGCTTCTTCACAGGCACGTGCACAGATAGACCCCAGGTGGAGCTCAAGCACCTGCCCTTTTGGCCTCTAACTAATGTCTGCAAGACATCATATTTTATATTTTAGTTTGTACATTTTTCCCCATGGCATCAATTCTCAATTATGAGACCCTGTTCCTCCCTCTTCGACTTCCCTTGTCACAGACACCACAGTTAACGCACGCACATCCAGATAGGATTTTGGCGGGGAGTAGACAACACGGCTCTTATCAAAACACTGTCATTCTTAAAGTACCGATACTAATAAAATGGGGTATAATAATTTTTTTAACGGCAGGTTATCACGATACTTTCTAGTATCGGTATACCGTGCAACACTCACGGTTCAAGGAGCGCTATAACACAATAAAGGTGTATGCATGTATTTTACGATCAGGGATATAGTATATCACAACTTTAGACTAATTATTCACAAGCTTTAATCAGGGATAAAATAACATTGTGGAGTGCCCACCCCACTCATCGCACCTGTCTCTCTCTCACACTTTCTTTACACACTACATGCACCTGCGTTCAGGGACATGCACGTTTGTGTTCCCCAGACAGTGTCAATAAGTCCCCAGCTTTGTGTTGTCAGTTACTCTGTCAACACAATCAGCCAATAACAGCTGTGCGTTCTGCCTGTTAATGAATAACTGCTTTGCCTGTACCATTTCAGGTTTATTAATTATTTTATAGCATTCAGTAACTTTTATCATGATGGCGTGCTTGGTTATGAAACAGTTATCATTTGAAATGCCAAATATTTTGTGTGTCTTTCCGATAAGAAAGAGGGCAAGGCAAACACAGACACCACCAAGGGCATCAAGAATGTCGTTAGTTTTGAACAAGGACAGAGGAAACGTTGCAGCTTTATAAACTCATGTACACAAGCCTTATCTCACTGATTAAACCATTCTCATGTAGATTGGCTACCGTGTCATGCATAAATGCGGGAACATTCATTATTCCATTAATAAATATTTCCCTATTTATACATAAGTGTTATTAGAATAGAAAAATTAGAGCAATATGAAACCAGGAAAACATTTATGTCCGGTCGATTTCATAATATAATAGATTAATTGAATAAAGATATTAAATGAATAAGCACACAGGGGGGTCGAGGAATATTTGTAAGATTTAGAAGTGTTGACAAAGAATGACGGCCATGGGCATTTTACAAGTGTTTTGTGAATGTGAGCTCTGCTCATTTTCTCCCTGCTGACTAGAGGTCAAAGAGTCAAAGGGCTCAAGTTTCTGGACTGTGCAGGGCCGGCAGTAGCGATAACGCAGATGTAGGCCTAGGGTGTTTCTCTTCTCTTCTCGTCAAGGAAGGATCCTTAACAGCTGCCATTTCAAGAATGCTACGCCATCGAATCCCACCGAAGGACTGTTCCGATGTCTAGGATACTTTAAATTCTACCAAAGAGTCCTTGGTATCCTCAGCGTTCTTAGTACCCACAATCCTATGCACACGTATGAAAGGAATTGAAGGCGGGACCTTTTCAGTGATGCACACCTGCACACTTGCTAGACTGTTCCATTATGTGTCCTCCGAATGCTAGGAAGGAGTCTCTGATGGACCCGACTTGGAAAGACCTGTCCTTCCAAGGAAGCATCCTTGACTTTGAGAAACACCCCTAGTGACAATTTCATCAAGGTGGTTTTTCTCTCACCTGGGCGCATTTGCTAATTTCCCGCCACCGCCACATGTCCCGAAATTAGCAAAAAAGTATTGGCCACACCTTAGATTGACTTGTGCCGTGATCTTTCGCTGTGCGCCTCCGCTTGCATCTTGACCCGGAAACCCAAGTGGGCCCCAAGTGTTGATTTATGGCAGTGACGTCCTGGAGGAGAATAAATAAATAAACAAATGCCTGGGTGAATCCTTCATTGGAATAAATTCAAGGACTATTTACAAATTCTGAACTCAAATGCTTCTTTTGTAACTTTCTTAGCGCAAATTAAAAAAAAGACATCAACCAATGTGGAGACAAGAGCTCTGACATGTCCCTCCCACATGTTTGTGTGTTTCCCTGTAGTGCTCTCAGTCCTGCCATTGGGTACCAACAATGCCTACTTTGCTCTACCTAGATGCATTTTACATCCTTTTAACCACTCTATTTTAACAGTGTGGTACTAGTTTTTGTAAAATATAAAGGAATCTCCTGGTGCATCTGATAGAGGTTTTACAGCATAATGCAAACCTTCAAACAGAATACTGTAAAACATACCAGTACAAACAATAACCTATCATGTTATCCTTCAGATTTTCCTCGGTAATAGTGTCTCATACTTTAAGCAGATGTTGTTAAGTTATCCAAACACTATAACAACTACTTCATTGTTTCAAGAATGTCCTGTCATTCCGTAATTTATTGAGTTGTTTAGAATAAATGCTGGAGATTCATCTCCTGGAAGTTACAGTAAATGCTTCCAACTAACAATGCATTGCAACTATGCAAAAAAATATATATTCAAGATGTTTGTTTTCTGTATTTAATTAAACAAATGTATCTTAGTCTTTAATTTGTGAAGCCACAAACACATATTATACTGTATATACCATGTTTCCTGATGTGTTTTCACAAAATTCCAGGTACATTTTTTCTTGCCTTCAACCGTATTGAGTTAAGATATTATGGAAGCCAATGGAGCATGAAAAACAACCATAGATTTCACCGAATACAGTGACCAAATGGAATATTTTATTCCGACAGTGTGTGGACTTATATTGAGGTTAGGAAGCTATACAGTCAAAGGTTTTAATAAAGTTCAGTATCACTTTAAGCAGTTCAAAAAGAAGAAGCATTCCTAAAACTAGTGATTTAAGTGATAGGGCATGTATGGCTCGGATCCATCTGGTTGCTTCACAATACAGCCAGTGAGGTCAGTCAGTCCTGACACCCTATTTGTAAGAAGCGGAAACTCGTTCTACCTTGTTTTTTTTTTGTTTTTTTTCTTCTTCCAGTGCCAACTATCGCTTTTTTTTTGCCACCCACCCCATTCCCTCACTCCTCTATCTCCCCTTTATCTCCTTTCTCCTCCCCCTTTTCTGTCTCCTCACAAGTACACATTCCCGTTGCTCTTGTGCATATTCTGAATGGCTTTAGCCCCTGCTAGCTGAAGACTCCGACAGCCCCCGGGGGACACGGTGGGATAGTTGTAAAGACAACGTTTCAGTAACACAGCTGATTAACATGCCTATAGGGCCACAAGTGTGGCTCTAGCAGGATCTATCCAAAACCTCTGTCTCTCCTCCTACAGGAGCCACCTAGTCACCTATAGGCTGACGACCAGGATTGTGCCATCATTTCAGTGACACTGTGTGGACAACACAGTTATGTGGTGTCCACACAACAGGTGAGTCTATTGTTCAGCTATTTTATAGTCACTATACTATACTGTCTTTTAAGACAGTACTTGAGATAGGACTCGCAGGTGCTTCAGATGAAGAAAATGAATTCATTTTCACTAATATTCATTTTAAAAGACTGGTTTCTCAGAAGGAGCTCACACTTTGTTATCTTATTTATAGATAGGCTGTTGTCATGTAGTGTAGATGTTTGTTGAATGCGATTTTTCTATAATCCCAAGCGCCTTGTCTACGATTTATATGTATAAATATATATATATTTTTTAAATGCTTTTCAGAACTTTATTTTATTGTGTCCGTCTTTGTATCTGCCTTATCTGGTTGTGCGTCAAATGCAAATGGTGCATGTGGGTGCGTATGTTGGTGTGAGTCAAGGCCACTGTAGGGGTTTTGCAACTGCATTTCTGTCATTGGAAAAACACAGACTCATGAGCCATTGAATTAGTCCAGCAAGCAAGTGTGAATCAATCAATTATTTAAGTCTTATTTCTATTTCCGTTCTTTTTGACACGACACTTTAACTGTACCGAGTCAGGTTAATTATTTGTGAGGTTTCCTGTTTGAAATTATAATCTTGTGAAATGATGCAGTAATGTAATTTCCTTGTTTTTTCCATGTGTACAGTAGCTCAGTTGCCCAGGTCTTTACGGTGTGTTTTGAAGCAGGGCTTAATGAAGGGGTGATGTGAATGTTAACCACAGTCGAGCGGGGACATCGCCGGCTCTGATGAATAGTGTCGTGGATTGTAAATCACCTACTGAGGGGAGAGCAGATTCCTCAGAGAAGTGATGTCACCACAATCATGCGTGAAACAAATCCAGACACGACCAGCTCAGCCTAAGCCAGATGTTTAATTTCACAGCAAACGCTGTAGTGGATGTCACATACTGAGAGCTGTACTGCTGCTGTTGGGGTTTGTAGCTGGGGTTTATACTCAAGTACTATTATTGTTAGTAATAGGCAATGCTGAGTCAAAGGATAAGGACAAAGGAAGCACTTAGAGAAGTATGTGTAGTTGAGTGTTTTGTGAATATATTTGATTCTAAAATGTTTTGTTGTGAACTACATGCAGTGAGCTACATGCAGCTGACACGTTTATCTTTGTTTATTTCAGGTTTGCTGCCATTTGCCATTGCTGATCTGGGATAAACATGGCCAACCAATACATCAAGCACAAGTATCTGTGGATATTTGTTTTGAATTATGACAGACTGTGAAATCGAACTACAATGGAGACCGCTCAAATGGTGACTCTGGGGTGACGTCACACTTCATCGAGGTCAGGATCACCCACCATGGCCTTTTCAACGCAGGCGTGTTCTTCAGAAATCTCTGCTCTGACAGACTCGGGATCAACCCGCAGCTCTTCAGCGCACACTGCGATGAATTGTCTACCTGAGGCCCAGCGCGGTGACCTATTAGAGCCCGACCAGGACTTTCCCAAGCCAGTGAAGAGCACGGCTGTCATCAGTGACAACATTGCATTCCTGGAGCCTTTGTGCTATCAGGAGCCCAGCCAAGAGTCAATCATCCCTGCAGGGGTTCCTCAGGAGGTTGCCCAGAACCTAAGTCCACTGGCCACAGCTCAGAGTATCACGCCACCGACTGAGGACAGCTGCGGTAATCCTTCAGTTAGTGTTCCAGCCACAGAGGGACTTTTAAACCGTAACAATAATTTCAATGCTAACAAATCTGTAGAAGCAGACACGAAATCCCAATCAAGCTTTGGATATGATTTACCCGGGATGAAAGATAATCTTCGCTCCATTCCGTCCCCTGCACCCACTGTGGATTCAACCCGGGTCCTGTCACTCCCTGAGTCAGTCCGCGAGGCCCACGATTCGACCCAGAGGCCCAGGGACCTACCGCGCATCGTAAATCACAGACCCGGCTCCATCACCTTCTCGGACCACACCTCCCCTTCTGGCGCCGCCCGGCGCGTCTTCCTCCACGAGGTCTCAGATGGCGGGGAGTCTTCCCTAGAGGACGAGGAAGATGACGGCACTGGAGATGGCGGGGATGATGAAGTTGATGACGATGAAGAGGATGATGTGTTTTCAGAGCTGCCGCAATGCAAGGACTTTCTTGTGAACCACAGATGTAGAACCATTGGCAGTGACCAAGGAGACTCGGACAACACAACAGAGGATGTTGACAGTGGAGAGGTACACTGCTCAAACATTTACTGGGGGGTGTGGGGGGTTATCACCATTAGTTAAAACTACAGTCTCACTTTTCTGTCCATTTTGCTGCAGGAATACTATTGACTTATTTACATTTATTTGCATGATAATGTTTTACCTTTAATGGGTGACATGATTAAATAGTCACACTATATGTGTTTATTCACTGTGTTGTTTCATGGTAGAGATTTGCATGATATTATATTAAATACAGAAATGTTAAAAGCTGAAAGGGATTAATGCGCAAAAAGTCTTTATTTGTGGCAATAATGCATTTGGTTAGGCACAAGGAGTATTACTGTATTATTAAATTCCCTCATTTGACAGTGCCCACTGCAATCAGATTTAAGACTTTGGAGTGCAAAGGTCAACAAAATTCACAATTTAAAAAAAGATACATTTAACTGAAACAAAAAGGAATGTATACGGCTTCTGCTTTCTCTCCACTCTCTCAACAGGTGTTTTGACAGAGTTCACAGTGAGGCGTATTAGCACTGAACTTAGCCTTCCATTACCAAGGGCTTCCTTTTCTTTAACAAGTCAAGGCAGATTTTTTCTTGTTGTCTTCTTTTTTCTCTCTCAACCTTTACCATGACCTTAGCTACGACCCCATCTTCTAGTTTTACTGGTCTTTTAAAGTTCTAAAGTCTCACTTACGTTTGTCAAATACATACGCATCAGATCAGCATATCAAATAGCACGTAACTGTCATGTTTTTCCAAACAGCCCGTAGATAGCGGCTTACAGTAAGTGTGTAGGGAATAACAACGATTGCATGGGTAGGGTAGCATGGCAAGAATGACTAGGTTGTTTTGGAAAAGGATGGAATTATGCGGGATTTCAGACAACCTGTTTGGAATAATATTTACGACAGGGAGTCAACACTGTCATCCCAACACAACCTATGTTGTTATGTTGGCCTACGATGTGGGCTTCACTGGTGTAGATTTGCAAGCAATGCTAAATATCACTTCTCTAAAGAGCAAAAAGTTTGTGTTGGAATTATACTGTGGAATAATACATTATTATAATGTGGAATTATACAAATTAAAGAAAAAAATTGCTTTCCCTCAAGTAAATGTCAGTCAAATTCTACAATGTGGAAATTCTACATCCACATTTAGAAGAGTAGCAGCAAAAAAAGTCATGGCTGCCTGTAGCTCTTAACATTTACCATATGGGGGCACTATCTGCACAGTAATCCTATATTTGGCTCAATTGCTGCTACTTGCATCATGGAATAATGTTTATATAGCTCTAAAAGATATATAGGCATATTTTTAAGCTTGCCTAACCTCCTAATGGAACTGGTCTTGGCGGGTGTTTTGCATCACAGACTTTCAAGAGAGATTTTTTTTTTTTTAAAGGAACTAGGCAGGTAGCTGTTGCCCTTTCACATGACCGGCTGCTGCATTCTGGTACCTCCATGGTGATCTCTGGCACTCTCGGTGGGTGGCATAGACTAGGCACCGAGCCCAGAGGCCAGACACTTAACTCCTCATTTACATGTCAAAGACACTGTGTTGGGGATCACAATATGGCCAATTTGCGCTGATAAAGTTATAGTCAGCTCACATTTTGTTGTACGCAGAAGATAACATTACCGCATTTATCTAGAGGATTGACTCATACCAACCAAGTTGCCATGGTGTGAGGCCTTCACACAATTAGTGGGGAAAGAAATAAAGGCATGAATCAAGGGCTACTGTCTCACTTCAGCTTCTAGCATTCTCTGGAATGTGTCTCCTTCGGTGCTTTTGCCCACATTCCTAAACAGCACCTTGTGAGGATGTAACTCAAAAGAGACAGTGGGAATGCTTTCCACATTTGACTTGAACATGTGCCAGATTGAGGCATCTGTTTCCTGCATTTGTGTTTGCCTGACCCGAAGGGTTAATTGTAACATGTTAGATCTTCAGCTTCTTTAGGCTACTGGCTATATACCTGGAATATGTTATTTTACTCATGCTGTTGCAATGCAGAGCTGGCGGTTTATGAAAAGGAATTTCAAGAATGTAAAATGTAGCATTTATTTAACATTTAAGTCCAAAAAGCAAGTTAAGTTGAACAACAGATAACTTTTTTGTTGGATTACTTAAAGAGGAAATATTCGTAATTTACTGCTTCACTTTAGTTTATAGTGGTCAGGGCACAAGTTCAACAGCAGAAAAGGCATGTTTACACTGTGTTGGGGCAGATCATCCAGGTGGACTTGGATGCCCCTGTGTTGCCCTTTTACCGTATATTTATGTACTGTCCATGTCTCCCATAGCCAGACACAAGCTACCAAATGTGTCCTGCTAATCTGTGATTTAAGCGTAACGTATAGGCCCACTCGCAAAAGAAATACCGTATTTGGTGACCCCTCTGGTCATGAGATACAACTGCACTAAATATGTTTTTAATTGCTTTAAAAATATAATAGAGCAGTGTGTGTGTGTGTGTCTGTGTGTTAGATAAAGAGCAGTGTTTGTTTCTAGGGATGGGCATTTTCACCTTTGAGAGAATTAGTTGGTCGGTTAGTTGATTAGTTTGTCGCCATAACCGTCATACTGCAAATAAACACCTATAGGTGCCATTTGAGTAAAGTTTATTGACACATATGCCGTCTCCATATATGTGACTGCACATGCTGTTGAACCAATATTGAAATCAAATGTACAGAACCGGCCAATGTTAACCGCAACCGTGTCCAAATCAGCATACAATATTTAAAAAATGTACTAACTGCAAAACGTTAATTCACTGACAACGCGCTTCGTAGCCTATCACAGCAAGGTAGTATTCAGCAGCACCTTAACATGGTTTCATCAAACAAAATTTTCCTGTCCCAGAAAATAGGCGACAAAAAACTCAAAACGAAGCCAATGCCGTCGCTGATGCTCCACCGTTTAAAGCACATTTGAAATGTATTTGTTCCCTAGTATCCTAATACATCAATCACTTACCCACATTTCCCACCACACTTATGACACATTCAAGGGATCTTTATACCACAGTTTTACTGCGGCTTGGAAAGACCAATTCCAATACAAATAGCAAATTACTAGTCTATAGTATTACTAGTCTATAGTACTATTCTATAAATACAACATTTACAAATGACTGAAGGACAGTGAAAGTGTGTGGTAGTAGTCGAAGCTTTCCATTTGGGTTGGCTCAAACAGACACATTACTCTCAAAGCACATACTGACCCCCAGCGGCGGCGCCAGGGGGGGTCTTGGGGGGTCTCAAGACCCTCCTAAAAAACGCCTTGACCCCCATTTGACCCC